>VSDK01021987.1:379756-390040 GCA_009767595.1 Symbiodinium kawagutii
TACTACTACTACTACTACTACTATTACTACTACTACTATTATTCCTATTACTACTACTACTACTACTACTATTATTATTATTACTATTACTACTACTACTACTATTATTATTATTATTACTATTACTACTACTACTACTATTATTATTACTACTACTATTACTACTACTACTACTACTACTACTACTATTACTACTACTACTACTACTACTACTACTATTACTAGTACTACTCTTACTATTACTAGTCCACCTTTTTTCTTTTTATTATTACAACAGTGGTTGGAATTTTTTTATGAAATATTAACTTGTTTGGAAGGGTCCCCGGAAATAATCCCCCAGAGCTGTCGCCCGGCCTTCCGTTCCACGTTCGGGGGTTATTAGGGTTCTTTGTTCGGGCTCACCGTCAATTGTTCCCCCACACATTTTTCCACGGAAGATTCAGGAAATAATTTTTAAAACGAGCCGTTCAACGGTCTTTTTCGCAATCGGGGGTTATTGGCTTTGGCTGTGGGTCCTCATGTAAAGTTGTGCCGTGGATTCTTCCAACGGAGCCCTGGGAATTTTGTTTTCAATGTCAGATGGTTTTTTGTAATATTGTTTGGACATAAACCTCAAAAGCTGTCGTTCCTCCCTTTGTTGCATTGTCGGGGGTTATTAGTCTTTTCTCCCGGGCTCCCGCCTTAATAATCCCTTTGAAACTCGTTCAACGATCCGGGCAAACAGCTGGCTCAGCTGGCTTTGTTTGACAGGACAAGCAGAAGTACAACCAGAGGGCGGCCGAGCAGAATGTGGCAAAGCAGAAAGAGTGGGCCAAGGCTTTGACCAATATTTCAGACTAGCTGTGGTTCCGTCTGGATCGCTCTTTGCTGTGTACCGCTCATGAATGGATCGTTTTTGATGTATGACCATAGCCTGTCTTCAGCACGGACAAGCCGTTGTTTCTTCTTCTTTCATCCAGATTGAACGGTTACGGTTTCTCTGTCAGGAGGCTCCCAAAGTGGAACGAATTTGGGAGGAAGGAAGTGCTAGCAAAGTGCGCTTCGTTCAGGCTGGACAAGCCTCATCACTAGAAACGCAGTCTAGAGCTCTTTACATGTGGGCCTACTCGGTTTCTTTTCCTGTCTTTCGACTGCCGACATGCATCGTCAGGTGAGCGGGCAGCCGCAAGAGGAGAAAGACATCCTTGTTGTGCGGGAGACTGTTGAACAAGCTGACTCGAAGCTGGCTTGTCCAGTACCTTGCCTCTGTACACAATACTACAGCAACTGAATTACCTTAACCCATTGACTCCCCCAGTATATCTTCCTTGTTCTGAGCGAAGCATGTCTCAGGTAAGTGCTTGCTGTTTGGATTGCGCCTGCATTTTCCTCTTCTACCAGAACGGCGGCTGCACTTCAGAGTGTCCACGTTGCAGTAAGTCTTTACGCCTTGTGAAGTTCAACATTTTTGACGATGTTTACGAAGTCACTCCAGAAGTTGCTGACCATGCTGTGCAGGAGTGCCTTGGTAGCTTCCGGAAAATTTGAAGATATTTTGGTATTGTATTGAGTGTCACCAGTGATCTCTCCTTTTAACGTTCTGCGGCTAGAGATTTTTTATCTTTTGGTATTTGATTGCATCTTATGACGTCACGCTCTCAGGGTGGTTGCGCACGTGGAAAAAGGCGATGAGAAGAAGTACCAGGTTTCCAAAGGAGATGCCTATTGGAAAGGTAAAATCATTTCTCGCACCATGGTTGTGGCAATGTTGCGTGAGACTCTGAGTACCTTGAAAGACACCAGTGAGTCAGAACTGGATTTGCAGAAGTTGCGCTTCACTGAAGACAGCAAACGCTGTCTCGGTGACTGCGTGGAGCATTTCTTGTTAGCCTTTTACCACTCCGGTGCTTTGTGCGCTGAACATAGGGACAGAGATACTCCAACACAGAAGGATTTTGCTTTGGCCCAAAGGCTGCGCGATCCGGCATTGTTTGAAGAAAGTTTGAACCAGCAGCTGCACGGAGCTCCTGCGCCAAAAAGGCGTAGACTGAGACCTTGCAGCGATATTCCTGACATTTGGGAAGAGTCTTGAACAGCTCGGACTCTGTAGATTCTTAACTGGGTTTTTGCATCCAACAGTGGTTGGATCTTTGGGGTGGGGGGAGATGTGCACCTGTTCCAAGAGCGTGGAAAAGAATCCGTTCCATTGAACGCGAGTCTTGCCATTGATTGATCAAAATGTTTGAGTGGAAGGTGAGCTGACAGGTTCCTTAACAATTGTTTGTCATTGGCTTTTCTTCATTGACACTTGCCCGTGCAGCATCTCATGATGTGACCCCCGCAAGCTCTCCTCCGACTCTGTAATGCACCTGTGGGGGTTATTCTCTCCCACATTTTTATTATTATTATTAATATTATTATTTTTATTATTACTATTACTATTATTACCACTTTTATTATCTTTGTAATTCTTATTATCTGCATTATTATTGTTATTTTCAATTTTTCAGGATCTCGGGAAATAATCCCCCAAAGCTGTTGTCCGGCTCTCTGTTCCCCGTTTGGGGGGTTATTATGATTATATTATTAATATTATTACTACTACTACTACTATTATATTATTACTATTACTACTACTACTACTACTACTACTACTACTACTACTACTACTACTATTACTATTACTACTACTACTACTACTACTACTACTACTACTACTACTACTACTATTACTATTACTACTACTATTACTACTACTACTACTATTACTACTACTACTACTACTACTACTACTACTACTACTACTACTACTATGATTACTACTATTACTACTATTATTACCATTATTACCTTTATTATCTTTGTAATTTTTATTATTTGCATTATTATTGTTATTTAAAATTTTTCAGGATCTCGGGAAATAATCCCCCAAAGCTGTTGTCCGGCTCTCTGTTCCCCGTTTGGGGGGTTATTAGGTTTCCCCGCAGGCGCCTTCCTTCCTTCAAAGCAACAATAATTTCCAAAATGAGTCGTTGAATTCTCTTTTGCGTAGTCGGGGACTCTTGGCTTTGCTTGTGTGTCCTCACTTCAACTTGTGCCGCGGAGTACCTAAATGAAGCGGTGGGACTTGTGATTGAAATATGAGCTGGATTTTCCATTCTTCAATAACTTGAGGACATCAGATCTACAAGTTTTTTACGAGTGCGGAAAGGAAACCGTGTCCTTGAACGCATATTGTCACTGACTGACCAAAGTGTTTGGGAAAAGAGATATTTGCATCCAACATCGGGTGACAGAGATATTATGTTTCATTTTGAACAGCCATTTTGGCCCTCTTCGTTTTGCCGTGTGAACATGGCGCCCAAAAAGAGAAAGACTCACTGGAGCCAATCCGCAATAATGCGGATGAGCCAACTCGTCTTGCAAGACGCCTGCCGTGAATGGTCTGTTAGCGCTCCAGCACGGGCGCTGGACATTGAAGTGCGCGCTTGGCTTGCCCGAGCTATCCATGGCGGCGAGCCATGTTGCCCACGGTGCTCTGTGGCAGGGGGGGGGGCGCAGAGGCCATCTGATTGCGCAATTGAGCCATGTTGCCCACGGTGCTCTGTGGCAGGTGCAGATGCGCAGAGGCCATCTGATTGCGCAATTGATTTCTAGAGATTATTCTCTATCCATCTTCTAAGATTGAGCAGGGCCTACGGGTGGAGAACTGACATATTTTAATAATCGTCTAAGTAGTATCCGGTAATGGCAATTGAATAAATATGTGAGTAGATGTATTGATCTGGACCGGGATTATCATGTTTGGAGCCAGTTATGCCGGAATATGTTTGGTGCAGTCTGCTTGGCGCGGTCTCTGGTACAGGCGCACAGCTGAAACCCCAGGAGAGCAGCCGTCTGCTCCGTCCAATCCTGGCAGGCTAGACAGACTCATAAACTGAGAAGGAAGATTTTTCTTTGTAAAGAGTTGCATTGTTGCTATGGCAAATTCTGTGCCGCTTTGACAAATTGAGACAAATTGGTGGTTTAGGGATGATTGTTTTAATGCTTCTATTTCATATTTCCAGGAACGTGACCCCACCAAATCTAAACATCTACCAGATATATGTAATGATTTGTTCGAGAAATAGTTTGGCAAAGGACGCTTTGGGGCCAGCTGTCCGAAGTATTTTTGTTTGCAGTGCCCCCGGTGCCTTCGTGTGCACAGGTGCGCAACAGAACTCCAAAGCAAAGCCGAGCCCACGGAACTGTGTGTTCCGTCCAAGCCTGCCAGGCAAGACAGACATATGTCCTAAGATAGAGCATGCCACCTTTTCAGCCCAGCCTGCTATGTATATACGTCATCATTTACACAAAATAAGCAAACCCAATGTTGCAATGTTCATGTCATTCAAAAGGATTGTTTGCTTCAATTCTAGTGCGCAGGTCCGCAAATAATTCCCACACGAACATATATGCGAGATGTATTGACGTTTGTGAGGTTTTCCTGAGCAGCGGGCGCTTTGCGGCTGTTCGAAGTAAATTACTGATACTCTGCAGGCCGCATGTCGTCTGCGCAGGTGCACAGCTGAACGCGAAGGCCAAGTCGAAGGAAAGGAACCGTGTGTTCACCCCGAGTCCAGAAGGCTGGGGCAATCAATTGTCTGAGGCATCCGGCCCCTGGTCTTCAGCCGCTGTCTACAATGTGAATCCTTGACTTCCAAGCTGAGACCTCCTTATGTTTTAGAGGTTATGTGTCTTACTTCGTATCGGTTGTGTTTCTATAATTTCAAAAGTACTGCAGACTTCGGTAAATAACCCCCACATCAAAGTTTACCAGATGTATTCAGCTTTTAGGGGTTGATCTTGGCGGGAGACGCTTTGGCTCTAGCTGTCCAGCATACTTTTGTTTTCAGCGCGCCTGGCTAGTTCCTTACAGCAGGTGCGGAGCTGAACTTGCTGGCGAAGTCGAACGACAGGAACCGTGTGTTTCGTCCGTGCCCAGCAGGCTCGACGGACTACCATCCTAGAGGTAGAGAAAGCTTGAGTTGTACCCACGGCTGTTTTCTTCACGCAACAAAAAATATGACCATGATTCTCGTAATCATATGGCCCTGAGTTTCACACGTCATGTGGCGCTGGTCATGCGGGGTGTTTGGCTGCAATCCTTAACTCGAACCTAAGAAAATAAGGCCCAGATGTATGTCTACCAGATGTATTGAGCTTTTTCGGGATTTTTCCTGGAGCTGTCCAAAGAATTTATATGTTTTGTTTTGCGCAGGTGCGCAGCTGACGTCCACGGCGAAGTCGAAGCAGAGGAGCCCAGAGTTCCGTTGGAGCCGAGCAGGCCAGACGGACCTACATCTCTAGGCGTATTCTAGTCATTTCTAAGTTATTTATTTGGTTAGGGGGAAAGCCGACCATTGTCACGGAATAAGACAAACATATTATGTCATATTTCAAATGTTCTCTTCTGTGTCAAATGGTTTTCAGAAACGTATCCACGCATCTCCCAGTAAATCCCACGAAGGACGTCTACCTGTTGTATCAGTTTGTTGTCTTGCGGGAGAAATTATGGCGCTGCCTGTCCAAAGTGCCTGGCGGCTTTGTTTGCGCAGGTGCGAAGCTGAACTTGAGGCCGAAGTCGAACGACAGGATGCGTGTGTTCCGTTGGAGCACAGCAGGCTGGGCTGACAAACTTTCTTGGGCAGAGCGCCCCTGGTCTGTATAACCTCTCTCTACAATGTGTATCCGTAATCTCTTTTTTTTCCTAGGATAAGACAGCGTAATGTTTGAAAGATTAAGTGTTCTCGGTCGTATCAGATTTCTTTCCGTAATTTCAAGAGTAATGCCGAGTTCGAAGAATAACCCCCCCATGAAAGCTTACGAGAGATATCAAGCTTTTGGGGGTTTATTTTGGCGGGAGAGACTTTTGTCGAGACACTTTTGCTCCAGCTGTCGTGGCTGGTTCCTTTGCGCAGGTGCGGAGCTGAACTTGAGGGCGAAGTCGGACGACAGGAACCGTGTGTTCCGTCCGAGTCCAGCAGGCTCGACTGACCAATCTCCTAGGGCAGACCAACCTACCACCGATCTTACAGAACAAAACAGCATATATTGTTTGTCATGTCATACATTCTACTTGATGTCATTTGATACATGTGTCTAGGAAGTACCTTTCAAGACATGCTATAGGCGATCGGATATGAAAAGCTTTTTGAGGAGTCTCAGGCGGAGAACTTTGTCGCGTCTTCTTTCCAATAAAGTCACGCGCAGGGTGACCTGCGATGGCAGGAGTCAGAATGACTCTAGACATGTTTTCAACTCATTTCTCCAAATTTTCCCAGATTATAGACATTCTTTGCTGTGTCACACAGTGTCAGAAACACATCCCTGGATCTGCTATCATAGAGGCCGCAAAGAGCTATGGAAGAGATGGACGACAGCACACCAACAAAGGAGAGAGCACTGTGCGCAGATGCTGGCGCTTCTCCCGGTTTGTCTCCAGAAGGCCCGTGTTTGTCCTATTTGCAGAAATTTTTGTCCACCGGAATATAAGACCATGACTAAGCTGAAAACCTTTGAAAGCCGATCGAAGCAAGTTCCATTCTCGTTGTACCATTCCACTTAGTCATCAGCTTTTTAAGCCGGTGTAACTATGTGTCTGGACTGGTTGACAGTGTCACGTGAATTTCTGTTGTCGTTGTCAGGTGAGAATTCCAGCAACAGAGTCCAGAGAAGCCGTTATAGACTCCGGTCTGGGCTTTGTACCGGCCACTTCTCACCTCCGAAGCCAGTGGTGTCAGACAGTTCCTGCTCAGTTTGTGGGGAACTGCTGTGCCAATGCCCTAGTAAGTTGCTCGCCATCAAGCATTTGGGGAAGTACGAAATTGCAGGAAAAGAGTACAATTGGTTGAAGTACAAGAAAGAAAATGGAAAGAACATTTTGGGCAAGAGCGGTGCCAATGCCCTAGTAAGTTGCTCGCCATCAAGCATTTGGGGAAGTACGAAATTGCAGGAAAAGAGTACAATTGGTTGAAGTACAAGAAAGAAAATGGAAAGAACATTTTGGGCTGCGACCTATGCCAACGATATCAAGCAGCTGGATTTTCTCTCCATGGCAGGCAATCCATCGGACGGTTCGAATTTGATTTCTCCAATTTGAACAACCATGTTCGGGACGGGGTCGCGGAACATTGCCGCAAACAGGGCGGCGACCACAGCAAAGCCTTGGAGCATTTTCGTTCCAGCATGTGCGATCTCTCAGCGCACAGCCCTGCAAGGACAGCGCCAGCCTCTGTGCGAGCCTGTGTAGATCGCAGAGATGAAAACCAAATCGCCTATGCCTACACGTGCCATAAGCTAGGTTTGACCGCTGGTCAATTCAAGGTACTTGCAGACCTCTCTTACAGGCTAGGAGCGGAGCTTCCAGAACACTACACATCTGCGCGCTTCTTCAAAGAGGTCTCGGATGCCGCCTCTGCGTGCCTCCATGAAAAGCTTCTTGCTGAGCTCCAGAGATCTCCGGTGTTGACCATCAATGTAGATGAAGGTATTTTGAACACCAATGCCATGGTCGTTCGCGTCCATTACCTGGATGCCGCATGGGAGCCCAAGACAGCCTTCTGGCAATGTACTTTTCCAGGTCGGAAAGACCACGAAGCCCTGTGTCGAGCAGTCCTTCGAAGCCTGACAGAAGGCAAGGTGAGCCTTTCGCGGGAAGAACTGGCGCAGAAACTTGTTTCCATTTGCACTGATGGGGCGGCAGTCATGGGCGTGCAGAGAAACGCTCGGCCAGTAGCAACACCTTTCCAGGGTCCAAAGGGCAACCTGGCCTCTTCCTTGCAAGCTTTCAAGGCTACGCACAGCCAGGACACAGACACAGACGCACATACACTCACACGTTTCCCAATGAGTAGAAAAATAGGTAGACAATGTTTGCAACACTCATGACTAACGTGTGCTGCTCATCCATGTGCACGCCGGCAGGAGCGTCTGGTGTGCGTATGGTGCTCAGCTCACAAAATAGACCTGGTCGCCAAGGCTTATGAGGACTGTGCGAAAGTGGGCCCAATCCTGAAGTTTTTGAGACGACTTGTCAACCACGTCAAATCTTCGACTGGGGCGCAGACAGCGCTACAAGGCTTACATGCGTCCATCTGTGAGGATGAGAAGAGTTGTCCCCAGAAGATGAATTTTGTGCCGCAAAGATTCATCAGCCACCATGCCTGCGCAAAGGCGCTGGTGAAGTCTTTCCGGGCCATATGTTCTTACTTGCATACAAGTTCGGAAGGTCCTGACAATCCACACAGCGCATGGGCACGTGCAATGTCAGTGGACTCTCGCGAGCTGGAATCATGGTTGATTCTTTCCATTTGTGCGGACTATCTGCATATTCTGAAGAGATTGAATGTGCTCACTCAAAGGACGGAACTTAGAATTCTGCAAGTGGATGAAGCTTTGGAAAGATGCCGCGAGGAGTTGCGCGAGTATATTTTGCCAGGGACTGGCAAATTGGCCACAGCCTTGAAGTGTTTGTTCCAAGCGCCAAGCTCCGGCTCGAACAGTGTGACTTGGATTTGTTTGGGCACTCTTGCACTGTGTTATGAGTGTGGCTCACGCACGCCCCGTGCCGCCGACCCCGGGGTTTTGGGTTAGGCGTTGCAGTAGTGGTTCTGGACTTTTGCGAGCGGCCAACAGCAGCTTTGAGCGGCCATAGAAAATAGAAAGCGAGGCTTGGCTGCCTTTTGCCAGCACCCGGCCTTACCAAGCAAACGCTGGCAGTCGTGACGCCGACATATATGCGGTCAAACAGCGAGCATGAACGACTTGCAGCTGCTGTTTTCAGGGGTTTCACGGGTTGCACTGTGCGGGGGCCAAACGGCAGCTTTGAGTGGACAATAAAAAGGGGCTTGGCTGCCTTTTGCTTGCGGCGCAGCCCAGGCGTTCAATAAGTCTTTAGCGCTGCGCTGGGGCGTGCCAAACAGCCAGTGGCTTGCCAAGCGGCCAGTCGCACATGTGCGAATCGGTTTGAGCCTATACGCCCGCACCTCTATTGGTCCCAGGCGCCACCCCTGACAGAGGCAGGGGTCGGCGGTTGTATATATTTAATTATAGGTTCTTGAGACCGATGAGTCACTGAACAAAACTAGAAGCTTGCTGGCTGCCTGGGTGTATGAGCAGCTTCAAGTAGTGGACCGATGTGAGGCTACTTTGGTGGAAGAATTCTGTTGCCATGTCCACGTGCAGCAAGCGCGACTTGGTGGCGGTGGCTTGACGGCGTCCTACAAGGTCAGCGAAGATTTGAAGTACTCTTTGAGAATCACTTCGCAGACATTGGACAATGTTGTGCAAGTGGCCAAAAATCTGTGCGAAGTCACTGTGCAGGATTTGAATGCTCGTTTTGCCCATGTCGGAATCACGAAGTTCTTCTATGTATGTCACCCGCAGTACACCGAGAACCAATTGTTTCAGCCAGCGATGAAAGCCCTGGCGGCCCATTTTGGGTTCGAAGAGCAGACCCTCACCCAGGAGTGGAGGCATATGTTGTCAGCCAAAGAACGATATTTGCTCCATTATCCAGAGAAGCGCATTGTTTTGCCGCGCCTCAGCTTCAATTGTTTTCACAGAATAACATCACTTCCCAGCTGTTTAGGTCAACTCTTGCGCAAAAGTTTTGTCGCATTGACATTGTTTCCTCGTCCTCCAGGCACGAGTTTTGGCCACCACTGTTGAAATCCTATGCGGAGTCCGAGCCTGCAGCAGTACGAACTTTGTGGCTTGTCCTAGCTGCGCGGTGTGGGGCAGAGTCTGGCTGGGGACATTGCCGGCAGAGGTTCGGAAACGCATTGCAGGATAAATAAAAGCAATGCGTATTGTCACCAGCAATAAGGAATATGAAATCCAGTTTTCCATTTTGGGGGTACCAATAGAGCTGTTTGATTATGATAATAAATAGTAATCAATGAAGTTGGTAATTTATTGATGGGGTCATGGATGCATGGAGTGATTCATTCATATAGTGCTACAGGCATTGGTTCAGTAGTCCAGTAGGTAGTTCATTGGTTTTATGATCTCAATTATTGCACGACAGGGGAACCAATTTTGCCATGTACGGGAGAAAGGACTAGGTTGTAGTGGTTCGGACATAATTAATTTGATCGGTCCATAGTAATTATATTCTTTCAGTAGCATACAAGTAAAATTGAATCGTCTAATTCACATAATGCTGGGATGACCGCGGTCTCTTTGCCTGCTTTTCTTTCTTCCCCACAACATTTTGATGGCTCCCCCCGAACGCTGGTTGTGGACGGAAGCGCCTGTACCTGG
>VSDK01022000.1:0-33312 GCA_009767595.1 Symbiodinium kawagutii
GCTAACTTAGCTAACTAATTATAAAAAAAGAGATTATCTAAGTACTTCACACAGGCGCTGCGGCCAAACACCAATCTGGAAGGCTTGCCCTCGCAGCAGCGCATGGAATGCGTTGCGAACATCCAGAAATAGCACCGAGTGGGAGAGGCGGTGGGCCGATGCCACACGATTGAAGGTGCGAAGCAGCAGGGTCGCATAGACAGTCTGCTGCTTTGGGAATCCACCGAACTGAGCAGGGAGGCGAAGTCGGAGTGAGTGCGGAATCACTGCTCGACGAGCAAGGCCGTGCAACATTTTGCCGTAGCTCCCCAGCAACATGATGCCCCTCACATTAGTGAGGCTCATAGGGCCGAACTTCTTGGAGATGAAGTGGAGGATCCCGCCTTTAAATTGAAGCGGTTCTGCTGATGTGCACCAGATTTTGAGCATGAGCATGAAAAGCGGGCGAGAGTTCCACGGGAGCAGCCGCTTGATGACATCGACATTGGTGCGGTCAAGACCAGGCGCCTTGCCAGCCTTGGCTTTATGACCGACTGCCTCAAAGTCCAAGAGAGTCGGGATGTCCTGGAGTGAAGCCTCCAGAGGTGCCTCAGCCACAGCTTCTTTCTGCCGACGGAAGCAACTAGACAGCAGCCCTGCATAGTCACTTGGCTCACCAGCTTCAATGGTGCAGTAATGGTGCACTAGGGCATCCGTAGGTGGACCAGTGCATGTCACCTTACACTGCCTTTTCTTCACTTGTCGAGGGAGCAGGCTGCGGATGACCCTCCAAAGGCCTGGCATTCCTTCATCTGCAGCCACCTTGCCCTGGGAAAAAGCCAAATTGTAGTAGAAGGACTTGTCATCCGCTCGAAGGGCACGAGTCACCAGTGGTGCCAGACGATCGACTTGTAACTCATGGAAAGCCAGTTGGGCCGCAACCAGCTGAGGGAGACAAGGAACACGATGGGGATGAGGCACATGTACTCGACGGTCAAGGGGTCGCCAAAGACGAAGTGCTGCACGTCGCCGGTGCGTCAAGAGCATCTTCTTCAAGGTCTTGACACGGGCCCAGTGGTACTTCTTCCAACTCACAAGCTCCCAGGTCCCAGGGGAAAGGTGCTGCTTACGTGGCTGTCGGTTGACCTGCTTCAACTGATGAGACCGAAGCCACTGTTGGATGAGCGCCGCATGGGTGTGGACATCAGTAGACCATGGAATCGTCGGTGGCGTCGCATCTGGACTCTTCACTTCCATGTGTGGGGCCATTGTGCGGTGGAGATCTGCAGAGCTTTCAGCAGGCAACTGAACCGGGCAGTCGAAGGTAGTCTCGACCGCAAAATGGTCCTGTCTGGAAATGCTAATATCCACATTGGAAGGCTGCGATCTCACATTGGCATGGCGGAACTGCATATCCAGACCAACAAAGTCAAGCCGCGCCAAAGTGCCATTGGCATGTCGCCATGTAGAAGAATCTCCATGATGGCAATCAGAGAAAGTCTGCGGCAAAAACAGATGATGGTCAGAGAGGAACTCATGTAGGAGGGCTCCACAATCAGTCTCCGCATCTGCGGCATGGTCACCAACAGAAGAAGAAAGAACTGATCCAACTCTCGCATTCGTATCGGCCAAAAATACCAAAGGGAGATCGCGGCCCGAAGTCGAATGTAAAATGTGGCCAAGACGACGCCACCAAGCTTGAACATCGACATTGGAGGTGGCACTAGGGGCATGAGCGGCAACTAGCTTCAAAGCAATGAAAGGGGACTGGAGCTTCACCACCAGAATACGATCATCAGCGTGCAGGATCCTCATGTGACTTGGTTCAACACGAAACTCAGGGAAAAGAGACTCCGCAATCCACAGCTGGATTCCACCATGACCCGAAGAAAGAGCCGGACCACTGAGGACATGATACTGCCCACATCGGGCATGACCTGAGGCTCGTGAGCGGGTTTCCTGCAAGCCCACACTACAGGCGCCGGCTTGGAAGAACATATCACAGAGGCTCTCCTGCCGAGCGCCGACAAATGCACCATGTCGATCTTCAGAGGGGAAGAGGGACAATACATTTGCTGTGGCAACAGTAAGTGGGCGCATCTCGCATGGCTGAAGTGGAGGGGATGCAGAACGCTGAGCATGAAGAGGAAAATCATGCAGCGTCGCATCAGGTTCACCATCGAAAGGGCCGGACACATTCACCTGCAGCGACTGCCCACACAAGAGTGGTACATCACGGTCCCCTCGGGCAGCACGCTCAAGCAACCATAGCCATGCGAAGTCCTGCGTGAACTCGCCAGACAAAGTGATGTAATCCAAAATCTCTGCGAAGGGGACAGAAAGGATCCATCCACATTGACTAGCCCACGCCACTGCATCAGCCGCTTCATTGAAAGGGTGGGAAGAATGCGCTTTGACATGCACCCATTCAATAGTGCAACCAAAACGCTCCAGAATCCAGTGTGTAAGAGCACGGTTCAGGAATGCAACATCAGTATTTCCTGTCACTCGCCATGTGCCCTCAGCACTGCGCCCAGCCAGCAAACTGTCAAAGCCGAAGTAGACTGGACAGCGCCAGAGCGATCCAGGTTGAAGGGCGTCAAACTGAGTCAGCCAGAGAAGGGCAATGAGAATCGAAGCCCGTTCCGCTTCAGGTGCTGTCGACCCTTCGGGAAGCGGGGCATGACGAAAACCACCAAGAACCAAACCATCATCAGTGTGCACCACCAAGAAGACCGCAGCAGCTGCAGAGCGTGCTGCTTTGGAGGCACTTCCATCAGTGTAGAAGGAAAGACCACGAATAGGTTCACCACCCCAAAGTGGGAGCGGGAGGCAAATTTGCAAAGTCGAGGGGTGCCACTTGACGACTGAAGCAAGGTCTCCCACTGGGCCCAAGTCAACCGTAAGCACATGGGTACGAAGGAAACATGGACGATCAACCGAGATCCGCATAAACTGAGGCGTTGGAACCAAATCTGCAAGTTGCAGGACCGCTGGAGGCGTAACAGGGTCTGGATCTGCTCTACGGCGAATGGCTGACACCTGGAGTAAAGATGGGGCGTCATCAGCAGCTTCATCCACAAGCACCGATAAAGCTTCATCAAGTCCTCGAAGTGACAAGAAGTAAAAGGCCAAGCAGGAGCCATCATCAAAAGGCGAAGGAGAGCTCCCGATCTCGTCTTGGCCACATCGGACATGACAATAGGTCCCAGGTTGGTCACAGCGAGAAGCCAAACTCACGGCCAAACTCAGTAGGGCCAAAGATTGCCGTGAAGGACAACGACTCGATCCTCTCAATCTGCGCAAAAAGCAGAGCAGCAACATCAGGGGGCTGGTTCTGGGTCAGAATGACATAGCCTGCCAAGTCTTCATCATCTGAAGTGGAAGGCGGTGCTGGGAAAACTGCATGAAACTCCAATGAAGAGCCGATCTGCAGCAAATCATTCCATACACTGGCAACTGCTGATGTCCATTGTCCAGGATCCAAGGCGAAAGGTACTCGACGGATCTCACTTGTGGTCGTCCTCACAGGCCATTGCAACAGAAGAGTGCCGTAGACGGTCACCTCCTGCGAGAGAGAACCACAAAGGGGGGCTGGCGCCCATGTGTCCTGCAGGAAACGGGTAAACATCGACGCAGTTTCGAGATCATCATCATGTACCGCAGCACGTAGACGAGAGATCAGGGGACGGGCATCTTGCATCAGCACTGCTCCATCTCCTTCACCATCTTGTCTGCCAGGAACTTCAGTAAGGGCAAATCCGTCGAGTGCCACAAAATCAGATCCAGTATCAGGGCGGTCAAAAAGTCCAATGACAAAGCCAAAGCCATAGTCCGCCTGGAAGAAAGGATGATCTCGAATAACGACATCGGCAAACCAGGTAGCACAAAAGCGAGGATGCTGTGGGTCACGGCAAGCCAAGAGAGTGCCGGTACGTTCAAGCAAGATCTGGTGATTGAGCCAGACTGGCACAAACAAAGCTTGATGCCGGATCTCACGAAGATTCGTTGTAGTCGCAAGCACTGGGCGAAAGTCCCGCACAGGATGCTGAACCAAAAGCACATGGGCCACCACATTGACATCTTGTGCAGCAGAGGGAGGATGGGGTCCCACGACATAGAAATGAAGTCGGACATCAGGATCAACAATGCCTCGCCATGCACGCTGCAAGATTGCCATCCATTGCTCCGGAGGACCATACTTTAATGCCTGTTGAACTTGTGAGCTTATAACATAACTTATAACTATGCTAACATGAATTATAAGTAGGGTAAGTGGGGTTGTAAGTTGGACAAGTCAAAATAACTTAAATATAAGTATTGAAAAAGTTATAAGTTATTTACAAAAACTTATCAGGGTTATAAGTTAACTTAGGGGCAACGTAGTAAGCTACTTATAAGTAACTTATGGGGTTGTAAGTTCCTTACGGGGCACACACAACGTAAAACCTATGTCGCACCTTCCGTCCAACTCTTATATATAGCAAACATATAGCTCAACTTTTTTCATGGGCAGATCAAAATTTTCAAAATTCCAACCAACATAAAAACAATTAACTTCTAATTTCTTCAACAAGTTCCGCACGTTGACTTTACGCTGCAGATAAATGCATGTATATACATATATATATGTATATATACTTGTGTTGCGCAAGTTTCTTTTTTGACATATTTGGGGAGGGTTTGTTTTAGTTTGCATGTTCTCAGGGTTGCATGTTTGCATGGGGAATTCATGTGTGGCGCTCTGTGGCTGTTTGGCTGTATATTTGCGTGGCTCGCCCGCAACTACGCTGGCTCGCCGCGTAGACTTCTTTTTTTTCTTGCCAAATCCAAGCCATAAGCTGAAACGATGGCCGCTTTGCAGTACTTGGCATCGGCTACGCGTCTTTACGGTGAAATGCAACCTATGCAACCGTATATGTTTCAGCGGCTGGTCGAACTGAAGCAAGCCTGCATAAATTCGCAGTTGGAGGAGCATCACGATACGTTTCACATTCAGTTCGTGCCCCCCTCGGGGCACTGGGGACAGAAATTTGGGATGATGTGCATCTTTCCAGACTTCGATTTGTGCTCAGCCCTGAAGAAAATGAGTCGGCTCACCGAGGCATTCTTGGGACTACTCGCAAGAAGCGAGGATGAAAGTGAGCGAGGATTTGGTAAGAGTTTGTATAACTTCATCAAATTCATTGACATGGCCCTGACAACAAAATCAGCCAGTGTTTTTCTGACCAAGCATCCCCATACCTTGGAGACCTGGAACGACCTGCTGACCTTTGCTGTGACTTGCACATGTTTCATCCATGTTCCTTGTTATATTCTTTTTAAATTTTGTTTGTTTTTTTTGGCAGTTTTTTGGGGGCAGATGCATTTGGTTGAATTCTTTGCAGCCCTGCATGAGGCCAACTACGCACGGGCGATGGATGCGGAATGGAACCCTCCTGAACCTCCTCAGCGTCCAATCTATATGGCCCCAGCAGAGCCAATGTGGCCTGTGACGCACAGAAACAGGTGGAACCGCAATCGACCCAAAGCCATGCCAACATTGACATTTGATGCTGTGGGCACCCCAGTCAACCGCTATGCGCCTGATCATCTTCAAGCTCCCAGGAACCGAGACCCTTGGGAAGAAGTGCATTCAGCTGATGCTTGGAGCCATGACCCATTTCTGGAACCTTCCACGCCAATGGGAACAATGGGAGCCAGAGTGAATGGTGGCCATGGTTTTCCACAAGCACCTGCACCGCCTGCGCCTTCGCAAACCTCTCACAGTTGGGAACCAATGAAAGTTGAGATGGTTGAGCAGGAGTTTGAGTGCTGAATGCAAGGTTGATGGTCATGCTTGACCAATGCTCGCGGAGGGCAGAATTTTTCCAAGCTTTCTAGGCGCCGAGATTCGCTTGATTGGAGCCCACTTTTAAACTGCAAAAGCCTGAATGGTTTTTGCTGGAATCGGGTTAGCAATGGTCTACCCTGAAATCGCTGGTGTGCTTGCTGAGGATTGCCCGGCAGGAACCCAACCTGTATAGATCGTGCCAACAAGGTGCAAGAAAAAAACAACGCTGCTGCTGGGTTTTGGTTTTACTTGGTTTGTTTGTTTCCTCAAGTGAAGGGGTGCTGTGCAATGTGTTTCAATTGGTTTGTGTGATTGGTTCAGTTGAAATTTCTTAACCTCGAGTTAGTTAACACACTGCTCCAGCTAACACATCAGATATTCATGGATTCTTTGCCCTATAAACCATCAGAGGTAAAAGGATTAACTTATGGTTTCTTACCTCAACACGCATGTTGATTGCAGGACACATCAGAAGAATTTAAAAGCATTGTCAGGAAAATGTCAGGACCGTGTCAGGGGCATGTCAGAACCATGTCAGAACCGTGTCAGGCGCGTGTCAGGGGCGTGTCAGGGGAGTGTCAGGGGCGTGTCAGGGGAGTGTCAGGGAAGTGTCAGGGAAGTGTCAGTTAATTTCTAAATGGTATACATGCACATTTGTGTATACACCAAAAAAACCATACAAGCCTCTACCATGCAAGTCTCATTGAACTCTTCCATTTGAACTTGAACCCAACACAAAGTTTGCTGCCAATCTTCAAACTGCATGCTGCAGTCAAGCTACCACAGCATGATTGTAAATCATCTCAAAACTTTTTCAAACAATTTTTGAAATAATTGAGTTCAAGCTTGCTGTTCAAGATGGGTTTCATTCTGATATGATGTCATTCGTTGCAAACGGTTCCTGGGATGTTGGAAAACTGATATTCAAAATGCGGAGGGTTTCAACTACATGGTTTATATGCACCCTGGCATTCTAACTGATATTCAAATAGTTCTGGTGTCACACAAAGGGTACAATTAAGCATGTTTCGTGGGTTTAGTTTGGCAGCTTATTTTATACATATATACTATCTATATATATATATATATGTACATATCCCGCTGGGCGAACCTCAGCAGGGACTATTAATTCCAAATGTACACACACACACATCGAACCCATGGAGCATGGAGGTGACAGCAGTGGGGCGAATGGAACGGGGACACCAGGACCAAGTTCAGCCACTGAGGATGCTGCGCATCGAGATCATCGAGAAGGACTTACCGCTGACCAGAAAAAACAGCTTTTGCAGAAGATGGTCGACTTTAGAGGTTCGTGTCGTATTATGTATGAAGTGTTTCATTTGATGGAAGCACATGTGGAGCTGATGGACACGTTGCGTGACTTTTACTTGGATCACCTGCTGTTTGAATTGCCTGATGCGGTGCACAAAATCGTCGACCACGTGGACAAGGAACATCTCAGGTTACAAAGAGAAATCTGTGGAACGACTATTCACGAGACAACAGTGAGAACAAGACCTGCACATGCAGCTGCCACAAATCAAGAAAAAAACACAAGTGAAAATGAAACGGGTTGCGGAGAAAAACATGAAGGAGAAACAACTGCAGCAGCTGCCACGAGCCAAGAAGAAAAAAAAGCAGATGAAAATGATACTGGCGGCGATTTTCATGAGTGCGCTTGATGGCAAAATTGCCAGCCAAAGATGATCACAAATTTTGAAGTGCGAAAAAATGTGTGCGCTATTTAGGGCTTGCAAGGGGGCTTGGACAGGAGACACAATTCAACCTTCAATCCAACCATTTGCATATTATATAATTATATGATTATACAATTCCTATGGACAACATTCCAATATATAAGTATGATTATTTTATTTACATCCTATTCTTATCCAATTATTTGTATATTGGTCAATGATTCAATATACATATACATATATTTATATATATATATACGACTATTCAAATTTGGATTCACTTTTTGACTTTGTATCAAGCATTCACTGCCGAAGGTTTGCCATAAACAATTCTTTGATGTGAATTTTAAAGCGGCTATTCCAAACAAACCAGCATGTTTTCGAATAAATTCTATTCATGCAATCAAGAAAATTGCTTTGCTACGAGCTATATATGCAAGAATCGTTTTTCAATTGTACATCAAGAATGCATGCGGGGGAGCCATTGCCAGAATCATTTTGCACACTAAAAACATGTTGCGTGGAAAACACATTCTTTGATACTGTGTGTAAAGTCAACGTGCGGAACTATATATACCTAAGAAAAACGCTAATTAAAGTGGTGAAAGCAAAAAACATCTTAGAATTCACATGTTGCCCCATGATTTTTTTGGGCGAGAAAAAAAAAGGCATGGAAAATACACGGAAAAAACGATGCAACGTGGGGAACTTATAAGTTACTTACGAGTGAACTTATAACCGCTATTTTTCTAGTTGCCATAAGTAACTTATAAGTTCAAGTTATAAGCTCACAAGTTCAACAGGCACTATAGTATAGCCAAACTGTGCGAGCCAATCGACAGTTGGGATAGTGCTCGAGTGACAAGTAGTAGGATGCAACCTGAAAGGGCTGGTTGGGAGCCGAGCCAGTACCTCCAGCAACTGCATGTAAACGAGCATGAATCTTACCCAGAAAAGATTCCGGAGTAAATCGTTGGGTTGCGACTCGGTCATCAACTGGTGGAGGACGAGGAGCAGGATCACGATTAGAAGCATCTGCTCTAGGGGCATCACCATATGCAGAACAAAAAGGTTGCACAGGTCCATCAAAACTGGTGCATGTGAATGGAGAGCCTGCCAAATCGACTTGCTTGCCAGGGAGCTGAAAGAAGCCCAAAACATCCTCATCATCAAGAATCGCTGATGGGTCATCTCTTCCTTCATCAGGAGGGGAAGGGACCAGAGGAGCATCAGCTGGCTGAGCTGCCGAGCTCGAGGACGGCAGGGGTCCACATCGCACCACAAAACCAGCACTGTTAGGAACCGGAATGGCGGGTGAATCGTCAAGAAATTGGTGAGCGCCAAATGCGACTGAACATTCAGCCAGGGGATGACGACGGAAAAGCATTGGCGCCACACCAGCCACCATAATGATCTGAGTCTTCCGAATCATGTTGGGCACAAACGAGGCAATGTACTCGATGGGCCGGTCATCAAAATCGGAAATAACAGAACAGAGCGCCGCCACATACAGTGCGTCGGGATCCTGAACCACAAGGATGAAGGCCGCAATACCTTCGTTGGAAACATCTCGAGGAGGATCCGGAGTGACCATGTACATATAGACAAACTGCCCAGGGACCACAAAGTCATGCCAAGCTGAGAGAATGTCTTGGTCCCAGTCATGGAAGTTGCCAGTCAGACGAACCGGCCGGGGGTCACGGCATTGAGGCTGAGTAAGCGTACTCAGATAGAAAGTCTGAATGTATGCCACTGGTCCTTCTTCTTGATGTTCAACAGCTTGATGGCGATGCCAAGTAGCATGAAGTGCTTGGATGAAGGGGGTCTGCCGGTGTAGGTCCCAAGCACCGTCACGAAAATCAACTCCTCCAGGAAGTTCATCATCCTCTGCTTCAGATAGCAAGTCATCCAACACTGAACGATCATCACCTCCAGCATCAGGAACACGCCAATGCAAAAGAGGCGGGCGATCGAGGGAGACTTGCGAGAGAGAAGAGACATCTTGCTCATCATGGGCTGGGAGAAACGGCACAATGTTGACCTGGTAGAAAGCTCCTCCAGGACAAAGCTCAAGAGTTGAAGGTGAAAGAACACGTCCTCCATGCGAAGCCGCACACCTGTATGGTCCAAAGCAGGTGTGTCCCAAGCCGACAGCACGCAGGAGAAGATCACCTGTCACATAGTACGGTAAAGACCAAGCTTTACGCGGTGGATCATCTTGTTGGAGAAGATGGCGGCTGGTCTCAACGAGAGCAACACTGCGACTTCCTTGCAAGCCTTGCTCAAGGATCACATGCAAGGGTTCCACAGGACGACCAGCAAGATGAGGTCCAGGTGATGGACCAGATTGACTCTAGCTGGAGTCGAAGACACATATCGGTCTTGCCATGTCGATGCCAGGATCTGCAGGATATCGGTAGTGTTGGGTGGGACACAGGCAAGGCGAGGCGCTGTGCAAGTAGCCCATCGAAGGTGATGAACGTACCAAACCCACATGTAGGTATTGCAATCACCAGTCGGAATGCTCACATCCGAGGCATTGTCAATGGCAGAGTCTTCTCCGCTACCACTGGATTCTGCAGCTTCAAAAGAGGATGCACTGAACGAACAGTCATCATCCTAAGCATCGAAAAAGAATGGGCATTCATCTTCGGGAGCCGGAAGGTGGATCTGGAAAACATCACCATGTCGGCAAGCATGATCACCTCCGTCGACAGGGTCCCAAGCAACACCATTGTGAGTCACAATGCATTGGGCGGGAAGTGAGGCACAAAACTCCGAAACTCGGGCTCGTCGAAGAACATCTGCACGAGAAATCCAAGGGGCCACCACATAGACCACCTTGGAAGGGCTGAATGGGAGTGCTGCTAGAGAAGGGCTATCAAAGGCCGCATGTGACATGATCTCAATGAGAACCATGACATCGCCCATGTTAGGAACATCTCCGCGAAGTTGAGCAATCACGGAGCGGCATCGAACGGACTCACCATGAGGAGGAATGGCAAGTGGATGCAATTCAACAAGATCAGAGGGGTCAACTTCCAAGACCAACGCCGCAACTTCAAAACGGCGGGCTCGAGGGTGCCACGGAATAGTCAAACGCTGTGCAGCTTCTCGGAGAAGGTACACCATCAATGCACTAGAAGGCATGGGGGCCGATGAACCGGCTGCAGCACTTGCTGCACTAGCTTGCATGAAGGTGACTTGATCAGCCTCATCGGGAACAGGCACCAGCTCAGGGGCATCCCACGTCCCTGGAGTAGTGCTAAGGCCAAGTCGACACTCCAGAAGCTGCAAACTCCATGGGTATCGGCTTTGATGAAGAGAAGCTTCCATGACGACATGCCTGTGTAGGCCAACCTCGGAGTCAATGGCATACGCAACCTCAGCTATGGACGAAAAGCGCACTGGACCCAGTAGTGCACGTTGTCCTTTCAAAGGGCGAAGGTCAGCATAGATGCCAGAGTCCCGACTTGCATTGGAACCGCAAGTCCAGCTAAGGAGGCGCGCCGCTTCACAGGCAGCCCAAGGAGAGAAAAAGTTGTCTTCGGTCACCACTGTGTGGAGCCAATGCCATGGCCACTGACAAGCATCCTCTAGAGCGATCACTTGCCGGCCTCGGGAAAAGGCGTCACCGACGGTGAAGGTCGCGCCGATGCTGCCGGTGCTCCCATCGTCGAGGGATGTCTTCTGGAACTTGGGCGCCCTCTGGAGGTCGTCGGCCATTGCCGTTTCGGCAAACGTCCTCACTTCTGCCAAGGACTCGATCATCCGCGAGAGCCCCATAGTGACATCCTTGCCAGCGTCGTCCTTCAGCAGCGGCTCCTCGTCCGAGATCTCCTCTGCATCTTTGGGCCCTCCAATGACACGCTCCTTGGAATCTCTCAGAAACGCTTTGGATTGAGCCAAGTTCTCTCTGGCTGCAGTGATTTGCGCCTGTAAGTCGGCGTCTTGCTGGGAGAAGTCTTTCAAGTACCCCTCCCATTGCTGCGCTGACTCCGTCAGGAAGGAACGCCACGCTGCATACATCTGCCACCTCGTCAACCTCAAGGTTGCGAGGTGTTTCTTGGCCTTGTCCAAGCGTGCCACTGCTGAGTGAAGAAGACGACTGTCCAACTGGTCGGTCTTGGAGCCAACATCGGAGACCAGTTGTTGGATATGAGGAGGCAGCGAGTCGCTCATAGTCTTCAGTCCCGCAACCAATTGCTTGACTTGAGGGTCCATTTCTGGTGTGGGCGGCAATGCTGGGAGCACAGGATGTTGCGGCTGTGGTTCCCAGTTGCCAGGCGGCCAAACCGGCTCGGGCCCAAAGCCTCCAGGATAAGGGGGAGGCGGTGCAGGATTTGCTCCTTGCTTGCCGCCCTTGCCCGCTCCTTTTCCACCAGGTTGAGCATTGGACTTGCCCTTGTTTTGACCACCTTTCGGCTTTGGATTCGGCTTCGGAGCCTTCGGAGCCTTCGGGGTCTGAGCACGTGGGCGAGCACGCGGACTTTGCGACTTGTTCTTGGATCGATCTGGAGCCGTCCCACCAAAAGTTGCCGTCCAGTGATCTCCGCAACCTCCGCAGTAGTCCATACTCTTCTTGTTGTGACGACCGCATGCACACCACCAGCTTCCATCTTGGGACTGGTAGTTTCCCGACATAGCTGCACGGATCTTGTCGAGGAAATGCTGGTCCTTGCTGTGGTGGGATCTCAGCTGGACAAGAATCCAATGCAATTGGGCAGGGTCCAGAGAAATCCAACCCTTGCGGAAGCGATGCCAAAGGTTGCGCGCCTTCGCACGCTTGCGACGCAGCAATCTTCTGCGCCCAGGCAAAATGGTGAGCAAGCACGTAGAGAAAGATGCCCACTCGGAACATAAAGCGACCGATAACAAATCCGATCACGTATACGTCCAGGTTCTCAAAGTGGAGTCCAAGCACAAAGACCTAGACAGGCACCTTGACGAAGAGGACAAAGTAGATGCAAGCCCGATCTCAAAGAGCTCGAGGTGCAAGAAGCGCAAGCCCGATCTCAAAGAGCTCGAGATGCAAGAAGCGCAAGAGCCAGGGCAACACCAGTTCAGCTCGCGCAAAGGCCGCTATGGCTAGCACAGGCAGGCCCGTGGTCGGCTCCCAAGCCAGACCACTCAGGAATGAGCTTGTTGCCCAGGATGGGGGAGACCCAACCCTGTCAACGAGCCGAAACCTTGGATGATGAAGGTTGATTATTAAGCACCCAGTGAGTGCCGCCAACTTCCCCAAAATCAACAACTTCAGTGGGTGTGTATCATGGGAGATTCATACTAATGAACCAGCCATATCAAACCCTGAAACAGCAGCTAGGTGTGGTTGGGTAATCTATAAACATGGCCTATGCCGACCAAGTGTAGGTGAACATCCCAACAATTGGACTAGGTTGGTTATCAATTAAGCATCATGACCCACAATTAAGTATCAACATCATGCATGCGTCATGATTCTATGTTCTGAATATCATTGAGTCTCATGATCTGCCAGAGGGCATCCACGACCATCATCTGGGCGATCCCGGAAATCTTGATTCACCATACGGGATGATGGCTCATGGTTATAATTCATAGATTTCATGGGGATTTGTATAGCCATTGCGGATTCATAGTCATAGTGCTGACCCTCTGGTACACTGAAAAGGTCTTCCTGGTGCTTCCCATTGAAATACAGTGATTGTTCACTGCCAAGTTAGGGACTACCCGAAGGTAATCTACAAAACATTATAAAACCGTTATAGAGTAAGAACGACCAACAACCAACAGCGGTGACTATGGGTCATTGCAACACATGGATGAGCATTCTTTGGGACTTGCCTGGCCTCTCTCTTGCCCAGAATCACCGCCACACAGGTGTAAACCACGAACCTCATCACGGCAAAAATTGCATCTTTGTGTGTGTGAAACAAAGCGGCGAAGAATCAGATGCACTGATGAATGATTGTCAAGGTGCGAGGCGAGGGTTTCTGATGACCAGTCTCAATAGCTCAATATATATAAAAGCGCAACAACTTTTTCTGGCTGGTGTGCTCGGGACTTAAAATGATTTCAGTGATTCACTCGTAAGTGGCACTCCGCCAACGAGACCCGCACCCTTGCATCCTATCTCAAGAACTCATGTCTGAGTGATCTGAGCACAAAACGCATATCGGTTTGGATCTGCAATGAAAGAATCCCAAAGTCGAAGAACGTCAGGTAAAGTCGCGTCCTCGGGAGGTGTCAAGGAGCAGAGAAAATCAAAAATTATAGGCCCAGGGCCCAGGGATGGCAACGGCTAAGATTAGTCAAACGGACTAACCAAGCACGAGACCTCTAAAACTCTGGTGAAGCTTTCAACCACACTGTTGCTTTCTGAATGTGGATATGGTTAACCATTTTCATGAACGCATCGCATACATCCACCTCTTCAAAACTGCTCCTCCCCTTGCTTCTTGTTGACTCATGCTGTGTGCCCCACATGTTGCATCTTCGTACACGTCACCAGCGGTTGCTGAGTTCGGTGCCTGTGCAAAGAGAACCTGCGGAGAAGAGTTGCAAGCAGGCGAGTGGCTGCCATTCTTCACCACGGGGAGACAGGGACCTACGATGAGTTTAGGGATAGCAAACTAGCATCTGGTAATTACAGTAATCATTGATTAGTCAACTGGTTACAGTTGATAGCTACTTATGGTCGACATTTGTGGTCAATAGTCGTCAATGATGACTAATGATGGTTCAATTAGGGATATTGAGAGATACCTTTACACTGTGAAGCGGCTCTGGGATAGAGAACACAACTTAAGATCGCATTCATCACAGATTTGGCTCTGTTTATTCCCCGTTGCGAGCATCCCAAACTACACATCTTTTTGTGCATGGTGTTGAGCTATACTAATGGTGATCTTCAATTCAAAGCCATCTATGGCCTTGCAACCCGCCATTGAGCTTGTTTGTCAGCGCATTTCTATGTCTGAGTATTCTGGGAAACACCGTCCGGATCGAAGGGCAGCAACAACAACAACAACAACAACAACAACAACAACAACAACAACAGCAATCGCGTGGCCATTTCTGAAGGAATGTGTGATCAGCTACTGATGTGGCCCTGAATCTCCTGCTGCAAACACAGCGGTTGTAAGATCACCCATAGGGACAGTCACCATGACAATCATTTGAAAGATAAGAGGAAAACCCACATGATTGATCACCATCAAAGAAATTTCATAATTATTAATAATCACCTATAAGAACAACTCATCAATGATAAAAAATATGAGACACAATAAAATGGTTAATTAACAATGATCATTTACCATTCAGCATCCCTCATAAATCATTACGATATAGTTAACAATATAATGATATTGGCGACCAAACACGACAACATGTTCCATAGTCCCTGGAAATCGGTTGTCATCCTTGTTTTTACCCAGCAAAAACACCGAATCCGACAACGAGACTCCCATAACTTCACTGAGAATGCGGCTGTACACCAGCGCAGGACAAAGACAAAGAGTGACAAATCGGCCTTTTGCAAATGCCTCGCCGCACCCCGACTGGCCAGCTAGTAGGTTATGATTATCAGGTAGTAACAAAGGTGATACCAGCTATCAACAAAAGTCAATAATAGATGTCATTGATGTCAAAATTAAATGTGAAAAGAATAATGTCAGTATCATAGATCGCGGTGCCTGTACCTATGGTGACCAAGCGAAAAAATCTGATATCTTGGACATACTCTAGCGTTACCACTATCAATCGCTTGCTAATTTCCTGGTCAGGCACCAGCTGACCTTTGGGGACTCCAAAATGCAACGTCCGACGTAGGTGTGTCCCCATCGACAAAAGAAGGTTGGCACTTTTATCAGCTGATTATGTTAGGATCACATCCCAACAGCCAGACTAGTTTGGTCAGGAGATGTTCACCTGGGTACCATGGGCTTGACCCACTGCCATATATGTTTATGATATAATATCTGAATAAAAAACACATGTGTATATATATATATATATATTTATTTATAAAAAGATATACATACATGGGGGGCTCATAACTCCAACTCCTATAGTTGGATGAACTGGCTCAAGGCTGCTTGGTCGACCACTCATGTGTTCTCATCCATCAATGATGGTGCCCGAGCCAAAGAATCAGCAGTGCAGAAATCGAAACAACTGGAATCCACTGTAGCGTTTGTGCAAATCAGTTGGTTAATCAACCATTGGTTAGGCAAGTCACAGAGATTTCAAGTTTCGATATATAATATGTATATACAAACTTCAAGTCCACTGGGCAAGAACTAGTGTTTGTATATTACCTTCAGAGGAGTTGGTGTATCCTACCTACCTTTGTTGCTCATATATGTTTATTCTAGCGGTGATGATATGCCCCACCATCATTCCAAATGATACTGTTAAACCTAATTGTCCCGTGATCATGGCTGGTAGCATGTTTCACTAACAGTGCTAGCAATCACTGTAGTTGCCATTCTTGGTATGTCCGTCCTTCTACTTGTTAGACCTACCAGTATTGTTGATGGTATACCCATCCTAATATAGCTGGTACACACGCACACACATCAAAACAGTTGTTCTACTGTAATACCGTAATACCGGTCCTTATAGTTGTTGGGGTCGTTACACACTTCAACTCGCTATCTTAGTTCTTATACCAGAATAGCTGCCATTACAGTTCTTATACCTGCACACTAGTTGTTGAACCAACAATTAGACTGTAGTTGCTAGACCCATCACTCTAGTTCTCACTCTAGTTACTCTAGCCATTCTCCCCTATTATCAACGAATAGAATCCCCTATAAAACCACGGTTTCAACGCGCAGCTGATAATACCCTCTTCTGTTTCGCTGATCGCAACTTATAATGCCCTACTATGATCCCCTATCATGATCCCCTATCATGATACCCTATTATGATCCCCTATCATGATCTCCTATTATGATCCCCTATTCTCCCCTATAGAACCATGTCAATTACATCACCCATCAGTCCTTGTTTTGCTGATCAACGGGCACATCATCAACCCGCTGGCTGGACCGGCGACCCGCACCTCGCCAGCTGGGGGTCATAGCCTTGGCTGCGACACGTTGAAATCTAGGGATCAGCCTAAGAGCGCCTGGTGAATGGTGGTGATCTGGCGCGTATATGGTCGGCATCTATGATGGGTATGTGTGGTCAGTGGTTGGTACATGGTTGGTATGTGGTTGGTATCTGGGTAGTTATGAGGCAGTTGCTGGTGAATATGCACACTTATCAATCACACATTCTCCGGGATACCGAAGAAGACAAATCGCAGTTGAATTTCCACAACGCATAGTATGGAATCAAACATCCTCAAAACAAAGTAGGAACAGAAGCACCAACACTTGGGTTACTGTTGTTCCTTCACTATCTGACAACAGTGATATTGATATACTTACTTTATCTTACTTTGATTTGCTTAGCATTTTCGTGGAAACCAACCAGCACTAGCAACAGCTCTGCTTATATCGAGCCATGGCTCGCCATGGATCTAACTGGTGTCCATAGGTCACCATGCATCCAACGATCAGTTGGCTTCAACCATTTGCCCGCTATGATTGGTTGGCTATCCTGAGCTTGGTCAAGCTTGGTCAAGTATCAATAGCAAAAAAAAACAAAACAAAAACGCGTGCAGTACCCAACAACAGTCATAAACTGACACTGATGGAGGAATTCCCCGAACGGAACATTGAAAATCCAAGCATATTCTCATGAGAATGTCTGGACGCCTACAGAAATTCCTCATCCATTGACCTACTGATGGAAAATTCCTCAACAACCAGGCAGGTTCAACTGACATCCCTATAGTCTAACATATGGTTGGAGCACTCCTACTAGCTCCAAATCGTCTCTTTTTTGAAGGGATACCAATGGATACACACAACTGGTGCCACCCGAGGAGCTTCTCAGCATGCGCGAGATTTCATCCACCATGCCGTAGACTCCTGCCAGAACAGGTAGCCCTATCGCGGTACAAATAAAAGCACCTGGTTGGTTCAGCAAGGCAAACAACTTCAGGATGGTTCACCTATTGCAACAACATAGGGGAAAACATAGAATCCTGAAATGCTAACCTTTGATATATATCTTCATGGCCTTTGATTTATGGACAGGGAGTTACAGCGCAACTTAGAGCTCGAGGCTCAAAAAGTAGATGGGGGTTATCACGCAGAAACTTCGCACATAGCCATGCTGCGCAGTGCTTCGGTGATGCCTTGGAGCTACCAGCGGATGCTTTACAGATCCCATCCCCAACGACGGGTTCCCACTGGAATGGCTATAGTGCTAGGCATCTTTCCCCTGACCACCAACTCAGCCGTGCGACAAGTCGTTAATGGTAACCCAGGATTAATAAACCCCTGGTTGATTAATAAGGGGTATCCCCCAGAAGCCCTGGTTTTCCATTAGAATGGTACCCCCCCCCCAATTACTAAACCTAGGGTTTATTAATCCTGTGTCAACATTACAAGCTCAAGCCTTCGCCGCTGTGATCCATGGTTTGCATGAAGCCTTCTTTGATTTCCTGAGCGCAAGCGACCCGTGCTCCAAGCAACGAGAGCGACCCGAAGAGCCGGTGGCCCGGAGGATACCCGGGATGTTCACCCACCCAATTTTTTACCCACCCTGAGACCCCGAGGTGCTTAAACCACAATGATGTTGATTAGACAACTCCTAGTTGGTGGTCTTTTGATCATGATCCATTTAGGTTGACGGTGCCTCAATAACGTGCAATAGCCAAATGTAGCAGGGAAACATCCAAGTGTCAGTTGCTCTTGCAGAGTGGTAGAACCTCTTGGTTGGTTGAGGGTAATGACCCAGGGATATGCCAATGCTCGAAGATGCACAAGAACAATACCCTCGTTCTACTGATTGGTGATCATGATGTGCTTACAAGCTTGTGGCTCAATGCCGAAGAGATTTCATGTAAGATACAACAGCGCTGGCAATTCCCAGTATAGGTGAAACATGCACACCCAAACGATACCAAAAAGGACAGTCCTCTATCATAATACTGCGTTCAGTAACATAACCATCACCGGATGATATTCAGTCTGAAAAAACATCATTCAGCAAGCCATGGAAAACCATGTTGTTTCTTTTGAGCACCCATTGCTTCTACCCCAAATCATTGGCATTAAAACTCCACTCATACTGTGTGACACAGCAAACCAGGTGTCACCACCAGGTGTAGCCAGGTTTCCACCATCATCTCAGTGAAGCACCAAAAGGCATCCGTCTCAGCCTTTTCCGGGTCCACTGACATGACGTACAGGAGGATGGCAGCAATTTCATTCATGCCTGGCAGCTGTGTGACCGAGTCGCCCGATGTTCACCTGTCGTTGTGGCTGCGGCTGTTGCTTGCCTTGTTGTCGGGGTCGTTGCTGGTGTAGTCGTTGATGTTGTTGCTGTTGATGTGTTGTTGTTGTTGCTGTTGCTGTTGCTGTTGTTGTTGCTGTTGCTGTTGTTGTTTCCTGGTGTCTTGCTATAAGCCTTACAAATCTATACTTAAACCAATCGAAAACACAAGTACTTGTGAGTATGCAACGCTCTCTCTCTCTCACACACTTTTATGTTTAATTATATCAGTATATATGTATATGTGTGTCTGCAAAATATCAATCTATGATAATCTATGTATATCAGAATGTACAGTACACACAGCACACTAAAATACATATTACTGTATATCATGAACATAATGAACACGTACTGTATACATGTCTCACAACGTAATTTTTAAGTACTGAACATTTCATGATCCTTGGATCCAAATGGATCCCCAGGCACTGCCTCCTCCCTGCCTTGCACATATCGCACGCCCGGATTCAGCTTCGCATACACGAAGAGCAGCGCAGTGAGCGCCACTTTGGTGCCCGGGCGCCGGAAGTACTCCATGTCGCGACGGGTTCGCTCCACGTCCTCGGCTGGGTGGCTGGTGCCTGATCCCCTGGAGGCGCCTGACGCCTCACCATGCGGCGGTTCAAGGCATGATCAAAGGAATGGGTGACATCAATCATGGCTACTAGTTGGCTAATGATTCAGGATGGCCACACTAACTAAATTATTATCTAACTAGTTGGTTAATGATAATCAATCATGACTAGTTAAATCATTATCCAACTGGTTGGCAACACTATGTCAAGTTACTATGGTTAATTACCTAGTGTTAACAATCTTTAAAAATCATTGCTACTAATCAACTGTTTAAATCTTTCATTAGGCATATTGAATGTGGGTAATAGGGTAATACGAATGGTCACAGCACTGATTGTTCTGGGCAAATGAATGTTGAACAAAATGATGGTTGGGATGTCTTGGCCTCGAACTCGATTCACGCCCCAACAAGTGTCCAAAAATCATTGGTTTGACCATTGAACAAAAAACTTGATGATTCATGGTTGCTGATAATGGTTGAATGGTTGTTGTTACAATGGTTGGTGATAATGGTTGAATGGTGATTATGACTGTTCGTTGAATGCAGTGGCTGCTGATTCATGGTTGTCCAAGCGTAGAGCAAGCGACGTTTCCTTACTTCATGGATATTGAATACACATGGATCCACCGTCACTCTAACAAGGATACAGGATACGTCACCATCATTTGCTATGCCGCCACCAAGAAAACTCAAAATATATGATCAGTCATTTCGAACATGACAAGAATCCAGCATCAGTTTTGGGTGCTCCGAGGGGTTCCATGGGGGTACCATGGGGGTTCCACCGGGTACAGCTAGACCAACAGGGCTGCGTCGAGAGACGTTTTTGATCTCTTGCAAGAGCTCTTCGTCTGCAAGGTCGCTGCCTGCTGCTGGTGGCTGATCAACGGACTGGGGCCTGGTCATCACTCAGTGATGGTGATGATGATGATGATGATGATGATGATGATGATGATGATGATGATGATGATGATGATGATGATGATGATGATGATGGTGATGGTGATGGTGATGATGGTGCCTTGGGATGTTTCCTACCCCGCCATAGCTCGACCCATGGACACCTGGACTGCGCGGCCCACTACGAATGGTCACGTCGTCTCCGGCGGCCAAGAGCTCGCTGCGATAGCTGGCATAGAGCGCGCGCTTCTCACCTGGGGATACCCGCTGTGGTGAGGGCTTCCAAGCAGCCGTAGCAGGAGTCCAGGCTGGTTGGGTATGGTGATGTTAACCCACCATGGTCCATGGAAGGTGATGTATCATGATGTTGTATGATATTGGTTGATATCATCATGTATCATAAATTGATGTTACAGCATTAGACTATGTTGGTTGACATGATCTTTTATGATATTGGTTGCATTGGTGTTTGCGTTGCTTGATTAAGAGAAACAATGTTTACTTTTTTGTCTAGGTGGCTAAGCAATTTGAGAGATTGCTGTATGTATAGGTTGACAAATAGCTATTTAGTTACAACGGTAATCGACAAGAATGATGGATATGCGTGCGTATTAAAAACAAACATATGGCGAGATAACAGCCACAAGGACCAACAAATGGAAAACAATGACAAATGATTGATGATTGATAACGAACAACGATGGCAAATACATTTATGTTCCCTGCGCATGTATATTTAGAAATACAGTATAAATTCAAACCATTTCAAAACCTAACATATCTGTGAAGACATCTTTTACATATATATATATATATCTAAGAGCAGCACAAATAAGCAACTTGACAGGCCAAAACGGACTAGAAGCAACAGCAAGACCAACACCACACACACACACACTCTCGAAACATCAAATTGCACCACCGTCACCATCACTACCAACAAAACACACGAAGGACAACAACAAGCACTCTAAAACAATCAGCAGCATGCTGTCACTATCAACAAAAAGCAATCGACACAAACCAGTCACATCAAAAGTATGCAGCAGTAGCAGCAACAACAACAACAAATAACAACAAACAACAATCACCCAGAGTGATAATGCAAGTAGAACAGAACGAGTCAGCCCAATATTCAGCGGTAGAACAAGTTTTGACCCAAAAACACTAAAGCTACTAAATAAGATAGAATGATATAGAATCTGTATGATCAAACAACATATCATATACCGTGCCGTGCCAAATCAGTGCTATGTAGACATGGGTGAACCAATAACGACCAACAAAGCACTCCCACAGGGTCGGATTTAAAAAAACATATATAAACATGCTTGAGCAACAATGAGGAGGTATTTGTGTGTTACAGCACAGCTGCTTCTTGTGTTCACTGACCTACTTACTGGTTGCCTCGTCGAAAATCTGCAAGTTTGCCATCCAAAAAAAGCCACCACGTTGTTGCAGGTATTTCCCTTAATGAATCGACTCCGCTTCCGCAAGGCTCCCTCGTTAGGGACCAGGGGTTCCAAAAAAGTCGTCAACGGCTATGACAGTTGCCTTGGGCGTCACCTCCATTGGATCTTAAGCCAACCAGCGTCCTATCAGGGCCAGCGCTTTCACCGGCCCAGTTGGGACCTTGGATGGCATTCCACTCATCATGGCGCTTCATGGGAAGATATCCCAAGAGAACCTGAGACCACAGGGCTGGCTCAAGTGTTGGCGTCGCCATGCTTGGGCGCAAATCTGGGTGTTGAAACCCTTAAGGCCTGATGCTCAAGTCCAAGAAAACCAATGAGTCTTTGCTGGGATGTTCACTATCTCTTTGGCTGCTCGTTTCATCGACGATCATCAGTGTTTCCAGCGTTTTCTGACTTGGGCAATACCTGTTTGTTCATGCAAGGAGGTAATTAAGATTTGGAAACAAACGTCTTGTTCTGGCTATTGAGACATCACGTAGGCCAGGCAACAATTTTCATCAAATTTGATTGATTGACCATCATTTTTTCAACATCTTCCTGCGTCGTGTCATCAAACAGTCATGGAGCATGTGGGACCTTGTCAATTCAATCCCGAAAAATCAGCAAGCAGAATGTGTCATGGTTTGGTCCCCAAACAACGCTTTTGGTGTAGGAAATCATCATCATGGGGAAGCAACCATTAAAGTATGCTAGTGTGTCCAAAAAATTGGGTACCTCGGCTCATGGAAGCCATTATCTAACTGGTAGCTTTGGGGCACTATGCAACTCAGAGTACATCCATCCGGGTACCTCCTGTGGTCACCACAACTCCTATAGACTCTGGTATGTCATTCGGGGTTTGCTTCTCAGCGGAAACACGTAGTGTGAGCAGAATGTCATTTTATCGTCATCGTATTATTCGGGTCCACATCCAAGCTGCCACAGGCGGTCCCCGGCCTTCCAGACTTGCGCTCGAAGCTTGGCGTCTTCTGGCAGCCCGCGGAAGGTCAGCAGCCGCAACAACCGATCGCTGCCATCCTGGTGCCAGGTATCTCCCTTGGGAGGTGGTGGTTTGGAGAGGTGATAACCGTTCACAATAGGAAATAGTAGGTGGGAGAACCAACTATTGATAGGGTAATCCCATATACTTGGTATATCCGGTTGTTGGTTATAACCGTTCATAATAGGAAATCATGGGAGATACAAGTCGGTGGATAATGATAATAGAAACAATAGGGGTTATATGGGATAACCAAGTAGCCAAGGGAAATCATAACAATCATATTTCCATCCAACAATGATATGGTATATACCAAGTATATCCAAGTATATGGCTAGGGGTTCCCTATGGCTTGATAAACCACCATATATCGAATCAGTGATATCAAGATATCCACTAAAAAAACATATATATATATATAAAACATATAAACCACCATGATATCCATGACTTCATGTTTCTCAAAGCCAGGTACCGCAGCTCTCCAAGGGGTGGCAGTCCTTGGCTCCCAGGGCCATGGCCCGACCGAGCAGTTCAGTCCGGCTGGGCGTAAGGCCTTTTGCCAAGATCTCGCGTCGGACCTCCGGAGACTCACAAAACGCACATGCGCGGAGCACATGCGAGGAGATATGCAAACAATGATGTGTGCAAGATATGTTTTGTATAAGTAAATGATAGTTATATATATATATATTTAATATTAGTTATGTATATATGATAGCATATATCTAAGGTATTCTAACGTATCCGTATGTGTGTTGCAATTTGTCTGGAAGTAGTAGGCTTTTGTACTTGGACTTGGATAGGCTAGTGAGACAATGATTTGTGAGCAAAATGACACTCTGCTTCGATGTCTGAATTATCTGATTTTATCGATCTAATGTTTGCACCTTTCTATCAACAACAAGACATGGGTCTGCACACACTGTAAACGTAAATGACCATGTGTATATTTCGGAATATCTGAACACCCATCATCGCAGTTTGAATATGCAATAAGTATTGCTGAAACCTGCAGCCAATTCTGCCAGTCATGGCGTTGCCAGTGATCCATGTTGTGTCGCACGGCGCCTCAGCTAGGCTTTCTTCAAGTTCGCTTCGCTGCTCCTGGGTCCATTGGCTGGTTCCGGGAACCAATGGTCACCAATGGTCACCGTAGTCGTGGTCTTTCTGCTGAAACTGCATGTTCTACAAGGCGGGCCCCGCACCAGCCATAGCCGTTGGGCTATAACCAGGGTAACTACCAATTATGGTAGATATAATTAATGAGAATTAAATATTCCTATACACCATGCCATAACTAGGGGGCCCACACTGTACAGTACCCGAAAATGAACACGTTTCGCAAAGATTTGATAAGATTTGGATACACATCATACACCACGTTTGGACACCCCTTACTAGATCACGGGCCTTCCAAAAATGCAACAGAAATTCCTATTCTACAAGCCAACAAGGTGACAAACAACTGGATCTTGGGCATTGCGACGAATTCGGAAAGCGCAGCACAAGTTTTTCACATTTTTTCATGCACCTGGCAAGCATCAGTGGGGAAATGCACATCGTGACATCGTGGCTATACAGAGAAAGAGCAATAAAAAGAAATAGAAATCAAAAACCGTTTAATCGTGACTTATTTGTATGTTTAGTTGTTCAATAGCAACAACCTATATAATCATATAGTAACCTGAATGGCTGCTATTATGATTTTTGACCTCCTACTGTACATCTTGTGGCTAGTGTATAGATTAAAGATTCAGCTGGAAAAGCAATGGCTGTTTTCGGGTATATGAAGCCCAAACTTGAGCAATGTGGCCTTGATGTAGTCACTCCATTGCATTTGAAGAAAGAGGGTGCGGGTGACATGAGAGACAAATAACATCAAAAGCTACTGGAACAAATCTGACAAAACAAAAGGCCATCGTAACTTTGTTAGATCCTGAAATCATATGGCTACGGGTCAAAACCCTGTACCCCTAGTTCCCCATCATTAGCCATTGTTTTCCCTATAAAACCTTAGTTTTGTTGGGTATTATCCCCCATGACATTGGTTGGTTAACTGCTTGACCCACAGCCATATCTTCCAGGGATGAAGTCTGGAAGGCCGCGCTCCTTTTGGCCGTATTCATAAGGAGAGCTTTGGTAGAGCGTCTTGGACAACAGCGCAACCCCCTCAATGGGTGGCACGTTGTACCTCGACTGGGATGCACCCTTGCCAGATGACTGGATGGTCAGTCACCTTGGGGATTTCTCGTAGAACTGGTGGGTATGGCTGGATCCAATGATAACTCTGAGCAGATCAATCTCTGGAGTCAATCATCGACATGAGTGAGACCACAAAATGTCGCGACTGTCCTTTGAAGCTTGAGAGCCACAACTAAATTTGCCCTAAATGCTTGAAATGCTTGAAGTCCAACGAAAATACGCAACAAAATTAGCGGTCCTGCTTTGGTACCAGGTGACTTTGTCGCATTCCGCTTCCACAAATGTATAGAGAACGCTACAACAAACGGTTTTCAGCAATGCCTTTTGGTCCGGTCTTGTAACTTGAGGAGATCTGAGCAAGCTGATTTGATGCCATGGGTGAGGACCTGTGCCACCAAGTCACTTAATGGCAAGTTGTGCCCAAAGGTGGGTCACATTGGCACCACGGTACTTTACAACGATGGCGTTGATATTGGCCAGATTGTTCGCCCTGCCGTGGATCAATCCATAAAGCTCGCGGTAGCACAGGATTCATTGCATGCATATGCTGGTATGATTGTATGCGTATTCACACGACAATCCAATCATTTTTGGTGGACTCATTGCACCTTCGATATGAGCCACAGTTCATGTGGCTACCATGTCCGTCGAGTCACTCAAGTTTGATGATTTGCATCCCATGCACTAAGCCTGCAGGTCGTGGGGTGTCCCAAAACTTCTCTCCTTCCTGAGACCTTAGGATCAGTTTAGCCGACTGCACCACGATGCTCCACCGACCTGTTCCGCCAGTAAAAGTCTTCCAAGGCTTCGTGTAGATCACGATCCTGGTTGAACATGAAGCCGGTTAAGCCGATGTGAATGGCGTCAGATTGGCATCCAACATACGGGCATTCATTGTCTTAAGCCAATAGGTCGAAGAATGGATGGTATAACGCCAGCTAATGGCATTTATGGCATTAGAGGTGAATGGCATAGAACGACGTGCGTATTAGCTGTATGAAGAATGGCAACCATAGTGGTGAATACCAATGAATGGTAATGTCTAGTGGTTTACTACCTGGCTTGTCGCTCCTGTGCCTTCATATCAATCGCCAACATTGATCTACTCAACAACATTAAGCTATATACATGGTCATTGACCCCTACCAAGCTATCAATCATCCGCGTTGATATGCTCAGCGTTCAAACAGCACCACTAATTATATTGTCCATCCGTTCCAATTGGTTACTACAGTAGTCTTTATGGTGGTTTCTCAAAATAGGGGTACCCCCCAATCATCTTTACTTAGCCATTTTTCATAATATCATGCAGTGATAATAACTTCTTCTAATAAACCAACCATTTTTGGGGTACCCCTATGACTTGAGAAACCACCAATTAATAACCAAGAACATGACCAACCGAGCTGGGTAGATTCCCGGAAAATCCATATTGTCATCATTAACCATGATTGTTCGTGATTATCCCTCACAAACCATTATAATCGCCTAAAAACAACTATTGACCATTTTATCCCCCATAAAACCATTAAGACACCACCGTTTAACGATCATCGTTGGTCATTATCCCCTAATAACCAGAATCCATTATCTAACCCCTTATAAAACCATTAAGAAACCACCATATAATGTCGAAATATGATAAATCAACATCCTCAAAATAGATGCTAACCAATCCTCTGCACATGGTCATTACATAGTTTTTTAGCCCTCAGAACATAGCCATGTCCACCATGGTGGCGTCTCTCCTCAGTCGAGAAGTCTGCCGGCGGAGGCGGAGCCATCTGCGGTGCGTCCTGACGAAGGGCAACATGCTGCGACCGTGATGATTTCCAAATGAAGTGTGGGTTGGTGATGGTTACTTGATACTCAATGATGGTCAATGATGATTCATGATGGTGAAGTGCTGGTTAAGTGATGGTTGAGTTTGAGTTAGTGATGATTAAGTGATGGTACAGTGATGGTTGAGTTGAAGTTAGTGATGGCCAAGTGATGTTTAAACGATGGTTAAATTTGAGTCAGTGATTTTGAATGATGTAGTTTTTGTGTTTTATCGTTTCTGCCGATCATGTCTCACACGGAGCCAAGCCAGAAAATGATGGGACAATGATGGTTGATAATGATTCAGTGATGGTGAAATCATGGTTAACGATTAATGATGGTCAGTTCATGCTTAATCATGTTTGACTCGTAAATGTGCGCTGTTTTTTTCTGGTGGGAACCACGCCTTATTGATAGTGAATTGACGTCTCATAAATGGGAAATTAATGGCTGATTGATTGATTGATGAGTTGATCAGTGTCTATCAACAAGAAAACAACAACACCAACAACAACGACGACACCACCACCACCACCACCACGGCCGCCGCCACCACCACCACCACCACCACCAACAACAACAACAACAACAACAACAACAACAGCAACACTAGCGACCAATGACCAGCAACCAACAAAACACCAACCACTGCCACTACCAACGACAATGATGGGGATTCTGGGTGAACATCAATTGTTAATCGACCAACATATTGAATGGTGGTTGGATGTGGTTATTACAAACAAAGAACCACAAAATCAGTCCAAACCAAAACCGCAAACAACAGCTGATCAACAACAACCAATCAAGTCAACCAGAAACGCAGCAACAGTTCCAAAATGGCAATCGCGAAAGGAAACAAAGAACCCGATGAGTCTGGACTTTTCAGGAAATCAGCAGGTTGACCCTGACCAGCTCAAGAAACTGGTTTGTCGGTGGAACTCTTCATGTCATTTGGGTGATTCTCGTAATGAAGTGCCCAAACAATGGTTGCTTTAAAATGCTTTAAACATAAAGGGTGGTTTGAGGCTTTGAGGGGACCCCAATTTTCACCAGCTACCATTTCAAGAACCACTCAACCACCAATCGACCATGGCCGTCAGGCGACCCGGCGCCTCCGAATGCGGAAGATCAACGTGCTCGTCAGAGCCATCGCTGTCCATGCGGAAAACGGTGGCAGAGGCCTTGGAAGTTCAGTATATATGTGGGAATATTTAGTGTGCCCTTTACGAGTCAGCTATATAACGATTGAAAAAACGAAAAAAATAAAATAAGAGGTAGGAAATTGAGATTGTTCATGAGCATTGACATCTCAAATGGGTAAGGGAATGATTAGTGATGGGAAATAATATGAAATAATGATTCATGGTGGTTAGGACATCTTGCTAGTGATCATAGCGGACACTGCTTGATAGTTGTGAATGACGATTGATGATGATTGATACTAGTTTATAGCAGTGACGGCCAATCATGGCAACAATGCCACACACCTTGACCATCATGGCTATGAGATTTCATGTCAAACAAACCATGGCACTGACCCAAAACAGAATTTCCAAAACCATGATCATGTTTAGAAATAATCAATGATGATGGTAAACAACCATTGGAAAATTAGGTGAATGATAATTATTTTTGACATAATTTGCACCTGTCATGTCAAACATTTGGCACCATCATTTCCATGTCAATCATAATTTCCAAAGCATGGCAACAGCTGAACGTGTTTAGCTGGACACACCGAGCTGGACCAGATCATGTTCTTCATGATTCACTGGGGCTACGCGCGTTTTACTTTTGAACACCTCTGCAAAAAAATGCTATGAACAATGATTTCAACGATCTATAACCCTCAAAAAAAATGTTGAAGGCATTCAACCCCAAATTTCAACGACTTTTAACGATTGATAAGCGACCCCAATCATGAGAATATTCAGCCAATATTCCCAGCTGCTGAACGAGGTCACCCAGTGATGCCAGGAGGCCGTTGAAGTTGACGTGAGACCAGGATCTGAGTCGAAGCTGTCCACCTGTGAGGCCAACTAGCATCAAATATATCTAAATGTTTATTTATCTATTTTTATTTATGTATCTATTATATATATAAAATATAATTTAAACAAATATAAATATATATACATGCATATACTTGCAAATTTATGTAAAACTGTAAATATATGTGTATATATCTATATATATATATATTCATGTATACGTGCAATAAAAATAAGTAAAAAAGTATGACTCTAGATCTAAACAAAGACAAAAATAAAGAATACAAATATACATGCAAACATAGAAATAAATATAGATAAATAAATATATATATAAATATAGACATGTGTGTATATGTGTGTGTGTGCCTATCGTATGTGTTTACGTCATCTGCATAGCTCCAGACACCATGAACACATCCTATTCCAAGTGTATGAAGGCTCACCACCATCAACAATTCAACAATAAACCACTCATCATGAAAAACTGATAACAACGTATAAAATCATCTACCAGTAGGCAAATAGCCCATGAATTCACCACAGTCAATAACCATGAACTTCACCATACCATCATTATGAACCATCATAACTCATCATATGAGTATCCAACATTATAGTCAACACTCATTGAACTCATCATGAACTCCACCAGTCACCACTATTATCCAACATTATACACCACTCGCTACCATGACCATGGCCCCCATGGCCCACCATCCCACCGTGGCAGCCAGCGGTTTCGCCGCCCCGCCTTCGGAGCTGACGACAAGGCTACGGGCGCCTCCAAGGCGAGCGACTAGGGGTAACTACTTGTGATGACCAGAAGTCACCACTACTAGGGTAACCACAGGGTGACTACTAGAGCAACTGCTAGGGTAACTACTATGGTAACTACTAGGGCAACTACTAGGGTAACTAATTACTAGGGTAAGTACTAGGGTAACTACTAGGGTAACTAGTAGTGATTTTCGTGAGTAACCTGATTAGTATACCTACTAGGGATCAATGATAACTAATGGTCTCATTTTCGGAGGCTTAGTACTAGTGACCACAATCAGTGATAAGTAAGGTAAGCACTGGTGATGGAAGATAAATAGCTATGGTTAAATGGCGAATCTGAACCATTTTACAACTAGCGGGCACCACTTTGTTGAACTAATCAGTGATGACTCGCAACAATCACCAGTGGCAGTCGATCTCCATCAGTAATAGTAGTGGTCGACAATATCTGTAGTGTGAAAGTGATCAGTTTCGCGGATAAACATTAATATTTTGAATGGTAAAATCATGTTTCATGCTTTTGAATGGTGGGTGGTTGTGGCTAACAATGGATGCAAAATGGCAACTAACGATTGATGCTGGTGAGTAATGACTAATCATAGCTAATGATGCTTAGCTACAATAGTGGCTCATATTGAGACTGGCTACTCATGATGATGATAAACAAATACTGTCTAAACATACAAAGGATACTTACAGGAGGATAATATACGAGATAGCTACTCTAAGTAGGAACATGTCCGATGTTTCGGAGGTGAAAAAATGGCGGACAAAAGACTGGCAGGTGGCTTATCCACAGGTTGCCAGTCTTGCGGCACTGCCTGGACTGTGTACACTCTGAACTGACATGATTGCGTGGAAAATCCACCGGTAAAAAAAAACTGTTTTGACCTAAGAATAAAAGGTGATTTTAGCTTCCAGCTTGGTTTACCGAGGGGTATGATGGAAGAGTTGATGCACCCTGCAGGAGAGTTGAGCACCTTTCTTGAATAATGGGGTAAACATGGGTAACACCGGCCCTATCAACTACTTGTATGGAGCTGGTTCGAATCCAACAGCAGCCTCATCAGTGACCATCTTTTCCACTTCATGCTACGAGCAGATTGCAGTTGTGAGAGGAATGATGAAGGGATGCCTTAAGCAGTTCTTGACTTTTTTACCGTGCAGCTCATGCATGAAAAAGCATCAGCCTTCAATTTTGACATCAATTACAGTCGTAGCCAGCAATAAACCCCGCATAAACCGCTAATACAGTAACCATTCCTAAAGTAACCATTCCTAAACACTATTGTCAACCATGGCAAGTGATCATCGTTCACCCTCACGAACCTTTTACCACTCTTGATCAAGCCTCTCAATCTCAACGGTTGGCAAATGAACATCGCACAAGTTGTACCCAGGAGCTTCTAATAAGTTTTCATGAGCAGAATTTTAACCAGCATTGCTTGGGTAGAGTACATGGTGACCCTGGTTGTGACCTGTACACTTCGAAACAGCGAGCCCATCTATATAATTTAAGTATCTGTCATGCATTCCATCAGAAATCGAGCGGCAGTTACTCAGGCCGCGGGATTTCATGGGGCCTCTTGCTTGGTTTGTGTTGACAAACTAGGGTAAGTGATGTTGATGATGGTAGGTGGAATAGTGGTTTCATCTGGTGTACAACTACATTTAGAAGAATATTGTTAATTTTTGTGAATGCTAGAATATCCAACTCAATTGTAATATCACATCTTGAATTAGTAAAGAAAAAAGTAGCTTGATATATGGATTGATGCTGCTGGTAGTCTCAACTTTTTGTTACAACCACATGGACATATCAATATCATATATATATATATATACATAGATAAATAGTTATATACATACATTATCAATCACATAGAATCACTTATTAAACCTCTACTAGCCGCAATTCAACACTAACACTCATCAATAATCATCGCCAGGATCAAGTCTCCACACCAGTCATCAACGACTGCGCGGGCACCTCCTCCTTCCTTGGTGGTGGATCGAACTCAGCTGGTGCTGCTTGGAGCGCTGGTGCAGCTTGGAGCGCTGGTGCAGCTTGGAGCGCTGGCGCAGGCTTGGGGCCTGGCTGTGGCTGTTGCTGCCCAAGCTGCGCTGTGCTGCGCTATGTGCTGGGGGTTGCCCTGTGGTAACATAGCTGGCTGGAAAATCCACCGGCTGATGCTTTCCAAGCGGGTTTCTCAATAAAAATATGATATATGCGTAGCTCGCTGGATGGTTCCCAAGTGGGTTTCTTTATTAAATTCCTGGTGATTTTCCATTGCTATTTGTGCCCCGGAGTGTGCCAATCATAAATTCCAGCATTCCAGCCACGTCGGCTGGTCAGTTTCTATGAGCCAACCACAAGGCCATGGATCTTCCCGCAGGTTTTGGTTCGCTCATTCAAGCAGTGGACCTTCTGGTTGGGTAAGGTTGCCACCCTGATTTACAGCTCGCTTCATCAGGATTCTTAAGCTGAACTTTCTTGGGGAACAGTATACATGGAACAGCATGGAACAGTATGGAACAGCATGGAACAGCATGGAACAGCATATTCAGTCTTCGCCAACCACGAAGAACCAGGGTCAATGACCCCATCATCCTCATACTGGGAGGTTGACCCTCCTGAAACACCATGAGGAATACACACTGGGTCTATGAAAACCATGGTGTGTGATCACCCGCCCTTTCGTTTAATATAGCAATATCTTATCATCGGCCAACAGCAACTGCTCTCGCAAGCGTGGAATCGCACTTGAAAGAACCGGTCATCTCTGTTCAATCAGGTGCGTTTATAACCCAACGAAATGTGAGAACCAACAGAGTGATACAGTATTGGGATGCCACGGTCAGGAGGGAGAACCACGTCCATTCTCTTACGCCAAGTCGTTCCCTGCTTCATATCCCTGCGTTTTTCCACTTCCCTTTCTCTTGCTCAAGCTCATTCCCTGTGTTTTTCCAATTCCCTTTCTCCCGTTCAAGCATATTCCCTGTGTTTTTCCAATTCCCTTTCTCCTGCTCAAGCTCATCCCCTGTGGTTTTCCAATTCCCTTTCTCCCGCTCAAGCTCATGCCCTGTGTTTTTCCAATTCCCTTTCTCCCGTTCACGCTGATTCCCCAATGTTTTTCGAATTCCCTTTCTCCCGCTCAAGCTCATTCCCTGTGTTTTTCCAGTTCCCTTTCTCTTTCCCAGTTCCCTTTCAGTTCCCTTTCCAATTCCCTTTCCAGTTCCCTTTCCAGATGTCATGTGATTTTCCAATGAATCCAGGCCGCAATTCAAAATTGATTGAAAAAGAAAAATTTCTTTTTCTTCAAAAACCAAACGCATCTAAGGGAAGTGTATGAAAACACATCAGATCTGGAAAGGGAACTGGAAAGGGAACTGGAAAGGGAACTGAAAGGGAACTGGGAAAGAGAAAGGGAACTGGAAAAACACAGGGAATGAGCTTGAGCGGGAGAAAGGGAACTGGAAAACCACAGGGGATGGGGTTGAGCAGGGGAAAGGGAATTGGAAAAACATTGGGAATCAGCGTGAACGGGAGAAAGGGAATTGGAAAAACACAGGGCATGAGCTTGAGTGGGAGAAAGGGAATTGGAAAACCACAGGGGATGAGCTTGAGCAGGAGAAAGGGAATTGGAAAAACACAGGGAATGAGCTTGAGCAAGAGAAAGGGAA
>VSDK01022000.1:33406-82691 GCA_009767595.1 Symbiodinium kawagutii
GGTTCTCCCTCCTGACCGTGGCATCCCAATAGTGTCTGGAGGTTGTTCGTCTAGTTGTCTTCCTTTGTTTGATCGCTTAGATATTGTGCCTTTGTGTTCTACGGTCGTTTTTCTTTCATCACCCCGGAGGTGATGAAAGAAAAACGACCGTAGAATACAAAGGCGCAATATCTAAGCGATCAAACAAAAGAAGACAACTAGACAAACAACATCCAGACAGTAGATGGACAAATTAATCAAACCCCGCAAGACTTGTCATGTCGCGTCCCCCTCCCCCCCATCATTTCAATGTTAGCGGATCGGGTTTGATTTCGGTCTCGGGGATTTGATTCATTTCGTCCACTCGCGCCAACCTCATCAACATCAAATCTAACATTGAACTTGGGGGCGCGGGGGCCTTGATTTGCGTAAGGGTTTGAATAATTCGTCCACCTACGGTACCAAGCTGTCAATGTGGGTATACCAGGGCTAAGCCGCTGCTGGCCGATCAATCAAGAAGCTGAAGGTGGCAAGAAGCTGCATCCGTTTTTCAGATATGAATACAGGTGGTAATAATAGTATCTACTAGTAATTTGGTAATTATTCCCCAAATCACCAGGGATGATTCATATTAGATGATTTGGTAATCTACCGGATTAAATGAGTAAATTACCCCCAAATCATCTAATAGCAATCATTTATATAGCAAGAAATCACCTCCTTTGGGGGTCCCCCATGTTGAAAAACACCCACGTGTGATCATGTGTGCATAAGTATACATATGTACATGTGACACGTATGCATATGGATGTATATCAATATCAAGTCAAATAAATGTATACAAATACATGTCTATATAGATACAGTAAGTATAGAAGCAATTCTAAGCAGGCCTATTGTCAAAGCCGGACATCCCCATCCCACTATCGAAATTTGCAGACAGCTGGCTGTCATCTTTCATCAGGGAATCAAAGAAGGCATCTGTCTCCTCTTCAAACGCTTTGAAGATGTCCTGCCATCTTCACCACCAAGTCACACCAGTGGGCAAACGGTATCAAAAGGATATCCACAATATCTCCAGGACCAATGGTTGACAAAGTGGCTGATGCTGTCGAACATGTACTGTCCTGTTGTTTGTGTTTAGAGTGCTGACCATCCCAAATGGATGAAGTAGATTGAATCTGACACAGACTTTGGCGGATGGTCCTTGTCACCTTTTTCACCCGCCATTGCTGCAGGATAGGCGATACAATCATCTGTCACGAAGGGAATTTTGTTTGAATGATGCTCACATTCACAAATCTGCGCAGGTGTATAGGGTCCAAATATACAATATGAAGCCAGGATGAAGTACCACTGTGCGTTGATAACCTGGAGGTTTTCCAAACCCTCTGGCACTTTAAGCCGTCTTCGTTGTGGCCAGATGCTGATGGCACACCATGTGGGAGATGGGAGCTCTATGTTGTTGGGGGTGGCGCATCCATGAGGTAAATGTTAATATCAATTTCCCTGCAATCATTTAGACGTGTTTGCGCGATTTCTTTGCCGTTGTCCAGTGGATGTTGTCTAAAGCTATTCTCAATACCTTCTAATTTCCTTCAAGCTCTCAGTGGGTCTTCCTCAAAAGCTGCGGCATCCAAAATCGTAGGCATCCAAAATCGTAGGCTACAGGAACTTAGAACGTGAGGTGAAGCGAAAACCCCAGTTTTTTTGAAACTGCGGCAATTCCCGGTGGTCCTTTCCTCAAATGGGATTGTTTCCGGATGAATCCACTGTTGACCCTGGTGCGGTTCATGTTCCCAGTGGCGTTAACAGCGTCATGAAGCCGAGCCGCTGATACAGTACTAATCATTCACAAGTATCATTGAGCATCATTGAGCATGATTGAGCATGCAAACATCTTCTTTGAAGTTTTTTGAGCATTGAGCGTGAACACATTAGTTTGAGCATTGAGCGTGAACACATTATTGTTTGAACATTTTTGAGAATTAATTTAGGGCCTGCAGTGTCTGGGCAATTTCCAGGGCCTGCATGAACACATTATTGTTTGAACAGTTTTGAGAATTAATTTAGGGCCTGCAGTGTCTTGGCAATTTCCAGGGCCTGCATGAACACATTTTAGTTATTGCATTCCCCTCTTTTCCTTGGCAATTTCCAGGGCCTGCAGTGTCTTGGCGGCGCACAGAACTGCCCATTCGAACAACCCAACAGCATCGCCACTGACACCTGGGGCCCGACATTGGTCAAGGTCGATGATTTAGGGGAACAATCCTCAACAATGAACTAGGACAACATTAGTTCATTAAATATAATCTAATATAGCAATAGTTCAATATTTCAATATTAGTACAACTAGTTCAACAATGTATTCGTCTCAACCATTGCGTACCTACATAATTAAACTATATCTATTGATCCTGACTAATTAAATGAACTAGTTGAGGGTTCACAATGAACAGTATACCCAATTGTCAATGCTTATACCGATAGGGAATCATTGATCAGGGTATCCCTTGATATCATTGGTCATATAGCTTATACCTATGGGCAATATACCCTGAGATTATTTGCCCAATCGTAGCTATTATCTCAATATTCACCACCTCGTAGGTCATTTGTGATCACATGGACCTAATCTTAATCATTACCTGAAATTGTCACTGCCCTGATATTTGGAGGAATGGGGGATAATTACCACAGATAAAATACCTATATAGTAGGCTAATCATTGTTATTTCCTAATATTAATTGTCCCCACATTCCATAATTCTGTTGCTCATTCTTCCCCTTGCTTCGCGCATCGAGCTAACCCCTCGTGGTTTTCGGGGGCGGCGCAGCTTTTCACCATGCAGCAGGCCATCTTTTTCTCAGCAGTGAAACATCTGCAAGTTCCAGCACCACAGACTTGCAATTGGGCTAGTGATTCATGAACTACTCAGGGGAGTGCAACCTGCATTTGGCATCAGCCCTTCCAGCACCAAAAACTTTCAATTGGGCTTTGATCGGTGTTGGTTCGTTCGTAATTCATACTGGCTGAAGATAGGGGATCAGAAGCCAAAAAAATGTGAACAGTTGAGCCACTGTTGGCATAGATCCTAGAATCAGTCAGGTCTATCCATGTTCATCCTCTATAATCCGTCAACTATAATCAGGCTAATTCTCTATAATCAGATTCATCCTTATCTGGGGCAATTCTGGCTGCTAAATCCTATGGGCAATCAGAATTGCTCATTTGGCTACCCCTGGTTCCCCATCATTAACCATTGTTTTCCCTAGAGTTGCTGGTTATCATCCCCCCTTATTGGTTGGTAAATATTGACCCATAACCATTTAAAAAAACGCTTGGGGCAATCCTGGCTGGTACCAGGGACAAGGTTGGGTCGCCTCGGCGCCCGCTCTCAATGCACCTGCACCCAGGTTGCACCCGTGATATGCAACTAGGGAGGCGCCTATAGTTGTCTATGGGTCAAGCAGTTACCCCAACCAACCCATGGTTTAACTAGGTGGTTAATGGATATGATATAGCTGGTTCATGGATAATTAGCTGGTTAATGGTTAATTAGCTGGTTAATGGTTAATGATAGGGGAAAACAACTAGCAACTATAGGGGATCTACCAGCTATATATGGCGAGCTGGGTCACTATTACCCCACCAACAATGGGGAGAATCACCAACAAAAGTAGGAACACAACGGTTAATGATGGGGAACCAGGGGGGCGGGGTTTTGACCCACAGCCAGTTGACAAAGTCTTGGCTGAAGAACAAGTCTGTTCAGGGCTGAAGTTTAAGGTGGAAGCATGTTGCTGATCCAGTTATCCAAGCAAGTAATTTAGCCTAGTCGAATCCAACGAAATCTGGGGCAGGTTGGTTGCACAAGTTATAATCGAACATAAGGAAATACACATAATCATAGGTGTTTCTCAAAATCGGGGTACCCCAAAATCATCCATCAACAAAATTTTCAGCAATAAACCAACCATTTTTTTGGGTACCCCCATTTTAAGAAACCACCACATCACTACAAAGAGCAATCTGCTTTACTGTTGAATCCCAAGAGAGTGACGGTCATTGACCTGCAGACCGAATGACAGTTTAATGAGGAATGCGATGAGCATAATACCGGTGAGTGTAGCAACTGCATCATTGGTAGGCATAAGTACAAAATACATCCAAATACTGTTTATATACATATTATATACTCTAAATGTGTCCCATTATTGATGACATATTGCTTGCATTTGCTTGCCTCTTTGGTGGTCCTTCCGCGAGCGCGCACACACACACAACAAAGAATGAAATCCGATAAGTTTAATTAAGCAACTTGGGCCAGCAAAGCACCGGAATGATTGAGTAACAGTGAATTTTACATGTGCATCTCAATCATTCCAAGAAAATAAAGGACACGTCACAAAACATCTCCGCATTATCGTTCACTTCGCGAGACTTTCTGGTAGTTGTTGTACAGCACATTATTGCTCTTGGATTCGAGCCGTTCTGCTCACGTGGTCAGGATGGTGCTTGAAACCGCTATCGCTATCGACAAGGCTTCAGGTCTCGCCTGGCTGACCTCAGTACGTGATGCTCAGCTTGCCATGCAAAGTCCAGAGAAGCGACTGGCCCTTGAATCCAGCAATGGTTCTTAGTCCCTTGGTCTCGTGATCACCCACCAGAACTATGTGGCGCGACCTGGATGTATCAAATTGTAGCTGGTCGATAGGTACCCCTTTTTGACTGGTATCCCGTTTTGAACCTATGAAACCATGACCTTATATATATACAGTAATCCAAACAGACATTAAAAAAACAAAGTAGCCCAACGAGCAAAGGCAAGAAGAAGAAGAAGAAAAAGAAGAAGAAGAAGAAGAAGAAACATGCAAAACAATATGATTGAAAAAAAAAACTTAAAACCACTATGGTGAGACCAGTATAAAATGTTTAAACCAGTGGGTTTGACCATTAAGTAGTCTGGCCACACACAGGTATCAAAAACAAATCAAGGCGCATCAAAACATCAGTTTAGCTATTAAGACGCGGTTGAATTTGGTATTAACCATTGAAACCAGTTCAACAATTAATTAAGCCACTGTTGGTATCCCAACAAGCTGATCAAGCATAGTCAAGCACCACTATCAACCTTCAACACAAGCCACCGTTGAAACCTGTTCAAAATCATTAAAATGCGGTTCAACTTGTATACCTGCGACTTCAACTTGCTTCCTCCTATGGGGCCTGCCAACTTTCGTGACGGCCTCTCATCTGTTGTTGCCACCAGCGAAGAAGCCATGATAAGAAAAATCCTCACCAAGTCAGTACACCACTGCTGGAGCAACTGTGAACTTACCTTTATAGATTGAATTTTGTCAGTCTTGGTGGTTGGTGCTAATCTGATTGCCATTCACGCTTACAGCAATCAAGAACCATCCCTCTTGAAGACTATCAGTAGTCAACACCGTTGGCCTTATCACAAACACCTTTGCTCAAAATCATGAATCAGTAGCAATCATTGCGAAATATTATGAACACAAACATTATCTTACAAAAGTCACATCAACCATCACAAACACCTATCTACCTGGAATTCAAACATTCCAGACCAAGCACGTTGATGTTCGACAGCGGAGACTGTGGCCCTTCCGTTCACATTCTGGAAATACTGTGGACCAAGGCCCCATGCCGGTCCTGGGCTCATGATAATTCATGGTACATGTTCCCGACGTTTTTGTGCTCTGATGACCCTGGGATTATACACATTAAAATCATTACACAGTGTATATATTATGTGATTATGTGTATATACAGTGTAACAGTCATTTCATGGGTCCTTACCCTAGGGCTATGGTTTAAATCTCCTTGGCTACAAGCTGCTTTGGAGGTCGGAAAACCTGCTACCACCTCTGAGAAGCAGCTGCCACATGGGAGACAGCGCTCCCAAACTCCCAAGCTGCGCTCCCAAGCTGCTTGATACCCTGCTGCTAATATGGCAGTGGGTCAGTTCACCCCGTACCCCTGGTTCCCCCATCATTAACCATTGTTTCCCGTATTGTTGTTGGTCATTATCCACTATTATTGGCTGGTTAATACTGACCCATGGCCATATCATGATCATAGTTGTTGCAACACACAGCAACAGTTCTTCGAGCCCAGGGTGGGTGGCAACCAAATCAAGTTGGTAGCATCCCATCGGTGAGCATTACATTTGACCAAAATCATGTGCTGCGACCAGCCGTGCCCCGACGTTTTTCAAATGCTGCTCGAGACTCGAGACCGTTGATGTCGCTGCTCGAGACATCGCTCAAGCTAGGGCAGCTAAGACTTTAAAAATCGGAAACGTTCTACGAAACCAAAGTGTGAGATAAGAGCCATGAAAACTTGGTACTTCCATTGACCATATATGTTGCTTCATGGTGGTTCATTGATGATCAAACATGACTGTTGGATACAACGATAGGGGCATCAGGAACCATAGATACCATCTTCGAAACAGACTATACATGAGCAGCATTGGATACTATGATCAACTACCTGGGCAATCAGCATCATCCGATGTTTGCCAAAATTAGAAAAATATCTGTTCACTATGCTGCAACTGGAGCAGTGAAACTGTCATCATCCGAAAAATGGCACAATAATTGCTCTCATCCAAATAAGATTCCGCAAATCATTCCAACAAATGTGTAGGCTCTCATCCCTGAAGCGAGCAATATATGCACAAAAATTGCTCTTCGCATCCACCCGAACTGACCGGAATTTGGCAGCTTTAAAACACGCGGATGGGCGCTGCGCAGAATCTCGGTCGCAGGGTCGGCTCAGTCGGCTCGCTCCGAATCTCCGGAAAGGCTCAGAGTTCTTGTTCTGCCTGCCAAAAATGATCTAAAAAAGGTTGATCATATTGTATACCACACTAACCAAAATACTATCGGGGTTTTCCAATTGGTAGTATCGTTAATTGTACATACTATCGGGATACCTGATTCTATACACCATACCCTCCTGCCTGCGAAAGCTTGTAGACTTGGGAGGCTTTCTGCAGTCTCCATACCTTGGCTACGACACGACACGACACCCAGCGCATTTCTGCAGGCAACGGCCCCGGCATCGTTAACTGAGCTTGCGGCATCTTGATGATAGCCTCCTCCACCATACCTGGGCACAACGGCGAGGATGACTGCGAACGGATGGCTCATAGATCATTTCATCAAGGCTACTGCTTGAATTTCACCACTAAATGTATAAGAAGGCAAGAGAAGGCAACACATCCGCAATACATGTTCCATGTCAATTCACGTCATTTACATTCTGGAAGTAGCTGACTCATGCGGATACTATTCATCATTCTGAAGTCGGGTACCTAAGCTTCAGCCATCCAGGAGAAGTAGTGTAACACCCACCAGCTGAAGCACTGGCCCGCTGATGGATCGAAAATGCAGCCATGAACGTCCAACTGTCATCCATCCACCAACAGCCATCGCTGTGAATATCTCACTGTAACTATCATTTGGTCACTGCTGGTAGCTCCTGGCTCCCCCTTTAAAGGACCGGAACGGGATACTCCTGGCTCCAAGCAGCTCCTTCCCGCCAAATAAATCCATCCCTTTGGAGTCTGTGGCGACCCACGGATCGCACCCATCACCAGTGTGCCAGGACACAGTGTACCGCCACCGAAAATCAGAATGGTGTCGTCGCGGGTCACACCTGAGTGACAAAATCTAGTCGTGATGAGCCCCGATGGTTGGATTGTAGTGAACAAAACATATATGTAGACAAAATACAAACAGGCAAATGAAACAATATTGTAGTTGCATATTGTGCGCACAGCTGTATACATGTCTTTACATTTTTGCATGACAAGCATCATTATGTGCCATGTTTTGTGATATTTTGTGCAAATCTTATTGGTTCTTATTGCACACTCAGTCATGGGGATTTTAAAAAAAACAATCCATTCATATTCGGTCTGGGACATGTAGGTCATCGGCTTAATAAAGCCACAGGCTGAAGTTTAACATTGATTATAAAAGACAAACAAGGCAAGAAATAAAACAACATGATCCTTTCGAGAAGGAGTTCTAGGTTCCATGGCAATCATCATGTGTAAAACCATATACTGTAGTATATACTTAGCAAATTCACCACAGTTCTCGATGAACTATAAATCCAAGCACCAGCAAACAGAAACTCTACAGGAAATCTACCACCAGTACATGAAACCTATTGATCCTCTGATTCTACAGGAGTGGCTTCACAGAAGAATCATCATCAGCCGTTACTTATCCAGTATTATCATCATAATCCCAACGGTTAAAAAAAAACCTGGATACTGGTTGATGTCAACCAGGGTCGTTTCATTGCTCATCGACAAACTATCAGTAGGTTAGGATGACTATGTGTCAATCCTGTGGCAAGTGCGTCGTTGTAGATTGAAGAACAATTAATGCTTTGCAATCCAGTTATGGGCTAACCTCCATGGTCAAACCTGCTTCGTCATGCTTAATGCGTGGGTAACTATAATAGTCATGGTTGACCATCCAGGGTTAGGGGGGCAGTACAACGATCTATCCGTTCTTATCTGCTTGAAACTAGACCAACTCATTCGGATGAACCACAGTCATGAAACCCACAACTCATCAATGGTTAACTGTCATCCATCAGGTACAACTTATTGAACCAATGTCAGTCATGGTTGATCATAGAAACAAGGGTTAATGAGTGTTGTCAAACCTCAAAAATGGTCAGTCAATGCTTAATCAAATGTACGCACAGGGAAAATCGCGCACTATTGATGATGATTTTATTACACATGCTCAATATTTATCGACAAAATCATTGAGTTAATGGCAATGATCAATTATGCAATTTATCATGATAAACACAATCCTCGTTAAACATTTGTTAGCATATCCCTGGTGATAAATGGTGATAATATCTGAAAATATAATCGTTTCTCAACAATTCACTATTGTGATTGGTATATCCCTGGTGAAAACCGTGGTTTCTCACCATTTCTCAACCACAAACCCTGATGTTACTTATCATTCCCTATGATGAACCACTATTAATGGTGAAATTTAATGTCCTGCACTATGATAGCCCCTATGTGCCAAAATTGGGCAACCAATAATCCAGCAAAAAGCTTTCATTTTATAAGGAAACCATTGGTTTTGAGGGTACCACTATGGTGTGGCACATAGCCATATCCCTGGTGAAAACCAATGGCTTCTCAACCATGCCCCATGGTGATTGAACATCAAACCTCTTGGTAACCATTATATGGCATATCAAATAAACTATCAATTGATATATAAAACTCTTATAATTGGTGACTACCATAAACCATGGTGATTGAATCACGATAAGATACATGGTTATATGGCTATGGCTAGAGAGAGATATATATATATATGAATATATATATATATATATAAACCAGATTAAACACCCTGTAAAACCATAAGCCACCGTGATTGAGCCTGGTTGCCCCATCACCAACGCCGCATGCCGCCCTGGTAGCCCCTGGATCCGCTCGGCATCCGCGAACTTCGCCGAGGGACTCACTGCCTCGTCGTCGCGAGAAGGCCAGGGTGCCTGCGAGAAAGGAAGAGCAACAAGCACAAATGTTGGTTAATAATAGTGGTTATTGATATTAAATATTAATAATAGTGGTAATAGTAGTAGCAATGGTACTAATAATGATAATAGTAATGTTGATAACAATAATAGAGAATGGCTCATATAGTGGTTAATAAGGACTGATATAGTGGTTATTGATGGCAAATTTACATTGACGGTTAATGATGGTTACTTACGGTTATTTTGGGAAATGATGTCTAAATGATAGTTGGTTGATGGGTTATTTGAAAGTTCTTGGAAATTATTTTATAAATATGCTCAATTCGACTGAATATAATGCTTAATGATGGTTGTTAATAAAACTGCTCAATAATTGGGTTAGTGTATCAGTAAATGGTATTGCTCATTGAGACGCAAAAATATCTATGTCAATTTGTAATTATGCTCAATCTACTAGTAGAAATTGCTTCGGATGCTAAATCTTCCGTAAGTATATAACCGGTCTTGAAAAACACGTATGATCAATGGTTGCCAAGGAATGTATAATGATTAATGATGGGTACTTGGGGGTCAATGATGATGAAATGATGGTGTGTGGTAGCTAAGTAATAGTTCGCGAAGCTACTTAAACCAACTAGTGATGTTCAAATATAACCATGATCGAAAATGTTGATGCTCTTTGACAATGGCCTAATCATGTTGAATAGTGGCCCACGTGGTTCATTTTGAGAATGTGAAAACTCGGGGGCATTGGGTGGTGACCCATGGCCACATCTTTTGCATTCCCCTTCTGCGGATGGTTGCTGTTCAGCACGAATGGTGGCCCCTTTCTCTTTTAGAAGTCAACAAAAATGTGAAGCAGTAGATTTCCTGACCTCCGGATTGATGTCCATTGCGGCAGCTCTGTTGGCAGCTTCTGTCAAAACTACAAACCGTCAGTGATTCTCTTCGTGAAGTTGAGCACCCTCTGGGAGATCAACGGCAGAATCACCATCATGGGTGGCCTTTTCCATTGCAACGTGAAGATACCATTTAGGCTATCCAAGGACAAACTGTTATGTAGTCAACACTGCCTTTTACATGTTGAAACCACCCCACGACCAGAGGTGATACCTGTCACTTGAACTGTGAACCTGAAATATATCCCTGGACAGCAGGCATTTGCACAATCAATTGATAATCATTCTGATTCTTTCGAGTCCGAAACCGTGTACCAGCTCCTTGAAACCTGTAAAACAACAAGTACCTGTGGTTAACCATAGGTTCAGGATGATTATATAAACATTGACATCATACATGACAGTGGGTCAAAACCCCGTACCCCTGGTTCCCCTATCATCAACCATTAGTTTCCCTATAGTTTGTTGGTTATTAACCACCATTGTTGGTTGGTTAATATTGACCCATAGCCACATCCGGCATACAACTCGCGCACAATCACAAGCAAAGCAGCATGGCCAACAAGGACAGCAGGCCTTGGTTTCCAAGACCTTCCAAGTGTCCGTCGGGGAGTTCAGGTCGAGCGCCACCACATCCTAAGGGCGTCCGAGCAAAGTGGTACACAGAGCGGTTGGAAAATTGAGATGCACTGAGTTTATATATATATATATATATTGGATCATTGTTGGAAAATGATTGGATCATGATTGAATCATTCTTGGATCATTGTTGGATAATTGTCGCTTAATGGTTGGATAATGGTTGGATCATTATTGGATTCTTGTCGGATTATTGTTGGACAATGCTTGGATAATTGTTGGATAATGGTTGCATAGTTGTTGGATAACTGTTGGATACTTGTCGGATAATGGTCGGATAAAAATGAATGGATAGAAATCATTCACAGAAATCAAGGACCGGATTAGGTCAACTATCCTGTTGGGTAGCTGCCAAGCTGAGTAGAACTGGTCATGTTGGGTACATGCTTGGTGGTGGATATAAGCAGCAACTATTGCCTCAACGAAATGGCTACCACGCTGTATTGAAGCTGTGACTCAAGAAGTTGTTGGTGGTTTCAACTGCGCAGTATCATGAGTAAACCAAGGTAAACATGATGGTTTAAGAACAAACAGTGAGCTGAACAATGGTTGACTAAGAACGGATAAGAATGGTGTGTGATTACTGATTAGTTCGTGATGGTTGCCACAAAAACACTTAATCAAGGTTTCATAAAGACCTGGCATGATGAACAACTGGTCAGTGCTTCAAGCACAAAACAAGCTGGTGAAATTGGATCACCAGCATAGGTGGGATGAACAATGAACATCGATGACAAATAAATAACATCTAGAAAATGTTAAGATTATTGATTGTGTTTCCAAAGCATGTTAGTACGGCTTTCATCAATGTCACGAGATTTCCGGTAAACTGCCAGCTTTTACCAATGATCGTGGATGAACGATCACGATTGGTAGATAATTTAGATAGCCACATGGCACCAAAACGATCTACAAACATTCATCATACTAGCATAAGAATTTTTTCCGTATCATTGACCAAGATTAACATAAACCATATATCAATCCAACAATTATATGGTTTGATATCATAAGCTATATATCAATCCATACTTATAGTGGTTTAGATGGTTGTAGATGTAACATCCATACTTCATGGTTTTTGATTAACATACACCATATATCAATCATTCCATATGGTTTATATTTGGTTATATTAATTAACATAAACCATTCATCACCTACAGCTCTTAACCAAATCCAACCCATCCAAAGCACCATGACAAACGACCCTTAAAAACCTCAGGGTGCGAGCCGCACATCGCGGTCCGTTGGAACTCACGGCGAGTCACGTTGTAGGTCCGGAACTCCGTAGCCTGCGAGGCCGGGGGAGGCCTGGTCACCGAACCGGCCCCTGTTGGTCAGTAATGCTTTGGGGTTGATAATAAGAGTTACAACTTTGATACTAATCTAATACTGGTTAATCCGTTGATAATATCTCTTATTACCAGTTGATAATAAGGATTACAATGCTTTGGAGTTGATGATAGGGGAGATTAATCACTCACAATGGTTAATGATAGGGCATAAGAACCAAAAATAATGGCTAAACAACTACTAGTTGGTTGTGGGTGCTTGATAAAGCTGGAGACAATTACCAAAAAAACATGGGATACATATACCAACCCTACCAAACAATTAATGATGTGTTTTTCATGATCGATAGTAGGTGAGAAAAGCCAACAATAGTAGGGGATACCCATGGATGACCACTGGCTGGTTAATAAGCTCAAGCAAGAACCGCTGGGACAGGTCACAATGTTGACTGATTGACAAGCTGACAAATGGTTGATTAACAGGTCATGGTTGACTAATGGTGAATGTTTGACAAGTCAGGACAAGTAACAAGAAAGGGAATACCCTCTGACAAACCAACCTGGAAGCTGAAAGTAAACATTTTATAGGTAAAACCAATTTTAAGTAGTGGTTTTTTCTACTTCCGGGTCAGCTTGCCAGAGTGTATACAAACTGGCTATTTATCATTTTCGGGAACAGCCAGGGTATGAGTTGTCAGAAACATATATGTGGAATGATGTTGGTGCCAGCACTGGTATCAAGCTCAATTATTGACATAATCGGCCAGGTATATTGGTATACTCATGGTCAAGAATCAAATGAACAATCCATAAGTACATGTAACAGCTCAACAGCCATCTTCAGATTGTGTCGGCAATTTTTGGTGTCACATTTACCATATGATTTGTATTGGTCCATTGCTGGTTATCGTCCTCAATGGTTTTTGGTAAAGATTGAATGACCAACAAAATGATATGACAGAAAAAGGATAGCCCCAATGATATGGTACCACCAAATCATTGTCATCCAATTCATGGTAATAGCGTCATACCATGGAAACGACCACCCACCATGGATGGCTACACACTTCTGAGTAGTAAGCAGGGCAGGTTTACGAGGCCAGAATGATATGACGAAGAATTCCCCAACTGGCGAGAATGGAAGGAAGAGAAAACTCTGCACAACACGAGCAGCGATACAATAGCTACATTCCGAACGTTGGGTACAAGCTTCTCAAATGCAGAGGTTGCAGCACCCCTTGCAGTAGGAAACCAGCTGGCCATAGCCAGTTGGAATGATAACTAACTATCACTCATTGTAGATGCTTGCAGCAACATATCCTTGTGAAGTAACATGTGTGTTCTCGGTTTTTGTTGGACCCAAGTCCCAATACTAGCCGCGTCAGCCTAGACCCGAACTGCTTTTGTTTTCTATCGGGTGACAGCTACAAGACTGCTGTGGATCACTGCGAAAGCTTCAATTTTCAATGGACATTTGGTAATTTGCGTAAATCTTCCCAAAACACAACATCTCAGAAAAAAGAGGTGTTGGAATGTTTGGCAGTACCCCTGGTTCCCATCGTTAACCATTGTTTTCCCTATGAATTTGTTGCTTAATATTGATGGTTAACTGCTTGACCCCGCTCACCATATCATAATCCCATCAACTATATAGTTATAACAATATAAGCATTATAATATCGCATTAGGTCATTATAATAATTATACTATTAAAACTATCATTATAACTGTAATCCTGTACCCCTGGTTCCCCATCATTAACCAGGCTGTTTTCCTTATAGGTTGTTGGTCATTAACCCCCATGAGCTGGTTGATTAACTGCTTGACCCAGCTCGCCATATATAGCTGGTTTATCCCCAAGCTAGTTGCTACTTGTTTCCCCCTATCAGTAACCATCAACCAGCTAGGCTTCAACCATAAAAGTTGGTTGGTTAATATCGACCCATAGCCATATAGTTGGTCTATATCCCCCTATAATTAGTAGTTAACATTCCTTATTATTAACCATCAACCAGCAGTTAAACCATGGGTTGGTTGGTTAATATTGACCCATAGCCAAATCAATGATAGGCTCGCCGTCACGACGCGCGAGCCAGCCGACGACGCCTCATGGTGCTCGGCCATTCCCTTGGCATCTTCCTGAGCAACGAGGACGACCGGCGCCCGAAACAACAGGAGGCTAGGGAAGCTGCAAGTTGCCAGCAATCACCAGCAAATCACCAGCAAATCACTAGCAAATCACTGGTAAATAACAAGTACTAAGCGCAAATAGCCAACACAACAAGCAGTAACTGGTTGGTTGTTGAACCACCCCTCTGCAATAATTATTGCCAGCCAGCTGTTGACAATTGCCGGGGAAAAGAGCGAATGTGAAAAACACCCAAATAAGCATGCATATCCGCAGCAAATTACCAGCATGTAAACAGCGATAACATATATAATCGGCAAGGAACCATCAAAAAATCAGCACTACACCTGGTTATAACCAGGAAACGATGAACAGCAAATCAAAAACGGTCCCCAGGCCAAATCACCAATTTTACAGAAACAAATCATGGCAAGCAATCCTTCGTTGATCATGGTCAACCCACTTGGATGTGCATCCCCAGGGATTGTAGCTAGGAACTAAGTATTAGGGGTTGGTTCTGCTACCTCATAGGGTGAAACTGACCATAGACATATCCCAGTTGACCACCATTAACGACTATTAACCACTACTAACCGCTACTAACCACTATTAACCTCTATAAACCACTATCAACCACTATTAACCATTACTACCAATCATTCTTGACCATTGCTAAGCCCTATAAACCATGATTTTACCACAGTTAGAACCCATCTTGTAGGGTAACCCATGGTGGTCGGACCAACCCCCAGGGGCCCGGCCCAACTGCCACGCTGTCACGGCTCTGTCTTGGCGTTCAGCTGCTCGTTCGCGGGCGTCCAATGGCCACCCATGGTCAACAGCCAGCCGCTGGGCAAGACCTGGGAGCTGCGAGCACTAGTGAAACACTAGTTGACCAGGGTTAAAGAGGTGGTTCAACCAGGTCTTGCCCAGCGGCTAGTGTTTCACTAGTTGACCAGGGTCAACTTGGTTTTTGACCAGGGTTCAACCATCAAACATGACAAAAGTTGTTGAAAATAATTTCAATTGTATCAATAGAGGTGGTTCAACCAATTATTGTCAATAACAACACGATTGTTTGGTTGAAAATACTTGTAATGCTGTAGTGGTCGATCCTATCTAGTTGAATCATGATTGTTGAATGGTTTGCATAATTGTTTTCTATGAATGGCGTAATTGAATGGTGAAAGAACCATTGCGAAACAACGTGTTGAATCTTACAAGCAATTCATTGATAAAAATGGACAGTGTTTTGAATCACGATGATGATGATGATGATGATGATGATGATGATGATGATGACGATGATGATGATAATAATAATGACGATGCTGCTGCTGCTGCTGATGATGATGATGATGATGATGATGATGATGATGATGATGACGACGACGATGATGATGATGATGATGACGACGACGATGATGATGATGATGATGCTGCTGCTGATGATGATGATGATGATGCTGCTGTTGCTGCTGCTGATGATGATGATGATAAGGATGATGCTGCTGTTGCTGCTGCTGCTGATGATGATGATGATGATAATGATGATAATGATGATGCTGCTGATGATGATGATAATAATGATGATGATGCTGCTGCTGCTGCTGATGATGATGATGACACCAACCAGTTCTCCACTGGTTCTACACCCGGTGTACCGTAACCACCACGCCCCACCATCTCTGGCGTTGCACTCTTCCAAGCGACCATGACGCCCGGTGAACTGCGCGCCGAGGGCAAGTCGCCGATGCGGTGCCAAGAAGAAACGGTGTAACCTCCCCGTTGCAGTGGTGGGTGATAAGTGGATATCATATGTAAATATAAAAATAAATATATAACAAATATATAAATATATAATTCATAAACACATATATAAATACAATATATATATATATACATAAGCATGAAATATACAATGTGTAATAGGTATACTTACAATATAATAAAATAAAAACAATATAATATAATAGAATATAATATAATATAATATAATAAAATAGAATAGAATATAAAATAATATAATATAATATAATATAATATAATATAATATAATATACATATAACATATATAAGTGGTTGGGTGAGAAGTGGATACATAAGTGTTTGGGTGATACTCTCTGGTCATCTAACATGGCTGGCTGGAAAATTTACAGGAAATCATCCACTTATACTGGATTTTCCAGCCAGCCATGTTAGATTACCAAAGGCAAAGTGGTGGGTGATAAGTGGTGGGTGATGACTAGTTGCTTGTCAAGCGTTGTCACAGTCGGTGAACCGATTTTTTTTGGCCTACCATGTTGATCAAATCTTATCAAATCTTGGGGGCATTTGGTGCTGCCACATGTCTGCACATCCTCAAGGAAATCAACCACTTCTCCATCGCTCAGACCTCAAGGCCCCACCCCGTCTCAAAAGTCGCTCCTGCCAGCTTGACCCGCCAGGTGTCTTCACATCTCTTCCACCGCCTGCGAGATGCTGATCCGGAAGCTTCGGATGCTGAGAGCTGCTTGGATCGTGACACCGAGGAAAACCCTGCTGTTCATGATTAGTCAGATGGGCAGTTCACGAGTTATGGTTATCATGTAAACCATGGTTATGAAGAAATGGGCAGTGAAAAAAAGTGCCGCAAATGGCGCAGCTTCGTGAGTGCGGCTCTACCCAGTTCCAAGGGCTGGGAACCCAGCCCAAAGAGAAACAACCAATTCATCGTCGATTTCTAGTTGTTTGGGGGTACCAAGCATCTGTAGCGACAACCATGACCAATCATAGTAGCATCACTATCCGGGAAGATTGTTCCTCACATGCATGGCATAGTAGTACTGTTGCTACCACTACTGTTGGATGATGGCGGAACACCATGTGGCCGTGGCGCCATGATGCTCTGCCTTCCTCCATCCTTGGCACTTTGGCCTCCAAACATCACCTCATCAATGCAGAAGCTGTTGCCTTTGGGGTATCTTTCATGGTGGTGGACCATGGTGAAGAATTAGGTTAATCATTAGGCTTCTGGACCAATAGGATCGTCAAAAATACCAAGAACGCATACACTGGGCCGGTATATGATCGGTTGACATGATCAAGTGAGAACTTAGTCCCAGACCAGAACCTTGGGTCAAGTGACTCGAAGCCGAGTTACACATCTCATGGTCCCTGTTTCCAACAAGGGTCCGCCACAGCAAAATGCAACTGGGTCCGCCATCAAGTGCTCTCCCTCTAAAACAACCAATTCATAGGAAGTCAATACTGTCAACTTGGGGGCCACCAAGGTTTCCATTTTCGACCCGCAGTAGTTGAGGGTATGGAATTCAGTGCCCAAACAAAGGTGGGGGCCCAACAGCGGTGAGTCCTCACTGGTCGTGACAACGCCACGGCTCATCAGTTGGTTGATGGCAGATTAGGTGGCTATATTATATAAGTATGAATGAATGAACACAGTACATAGATGAACAAATAAATACATGTATAACTAAATATGTGTATATACATACATTGACTTACATGCCCATAACTACACATATCATAAATGCATGTTCATATATATATATATATAAATACATGAAAAATATATGCATTATAAAATATATTGCATCACATGCTGTTGTGTTGCTTGGTTGTTTGGCTCGGATGGTCAAGCACTTTGTTCAGCACTGTGATGCGTTGCCAGTCCCACTGTGCGGCCCAAGGGCCAGCCATTGGCCGTCGGGCGAAATGGCGGTGGCATGATCTGCCTGGGTGCGGATCGACCAGCCATGCTGAACCCACTTGGCACCACCCAATGATGCGTGGTTAAACCCGGCGAAATGATGATGAAAATAGTGGTTAGTCAATGGTTTAAGTGATTAACAATTTGTCAACAAAGCAAGTTATCTATCAACCAGCTTCGTCAAGCTTAGCACAATTATGTCAATACTAATGTATAAGCTGGTTCATAAACACGCTGGTAAAGAAAAGGTCCATCAATGATTAATCGGGTGAACATACTTAATCAGCTGTGGCTTGAGAACGGCTGTTCCGGTGAATCATGTCTAATAAGAAACGAGAACAACCAACAATAGCCCGCATCCCACGAGGAAGTACCACTGAAGGATTTCTGGCCATGATTAAAATGCTGAATCAGGATTGTGTAGGGTACTATAAAATGGCAGTAGGGTAAGAACCAATTAACTATCATGAATTAGGGTAAGAACCAACACAAACCATATTTGGTACCTATGAATTAGGGTAAAAACCAACACCATCCAAAAGAACTGATGGCATGATGTTGAAATTACCACCTTTCAGCACGCAAATTCTCACCGCCGCCAATTTGCAACAGCATGATGTCTCTGCTACCGGACAGCACCACGGCTATTCATCAGCTGGTGCCACTGGCTTAGCGGCAACCCATGACTGCAAGTGACAACTCTTGATGCTTAACCATCATGAACCATCATGACCCTTAAACCAAATTTATGATGAGTATTTGTGCCATGATTGACCATTAAACAGGGTTGTCATTAAGCAGATTTTCAAACTCAGATTAAACTGGAATATGTCATACTGTGACTTGACTTTTCCAAACAACAACATTTCAGCTGCTGAAGTATCCAAAAAGTGGCCGTCTTTGGCCCGACCAGCTATGGGGGCGGATCCCATCTATGGAACCACGATGTAGGACGTGAATCCCACAAGAAAACACTTCAACAAGGTGGGACACCCCCAGCAGCTATCAATTGGCTAATGCTAAAGCCGTTTCAATGAATATATATATATATATATACCTTCTGAAAACATTAGAGATAAAAAACAAATACACATAGACATATCATTATAATACAAACATAAAGACACATTTGATATAAACATCAAAAAAACATATGTACATGAAAATACAAACAATCAAATGAACATGTACATGCAATTCTATATCTATGTGGATATAATACGATATAAATACAAATCTAAATATATGTATATACAACCATAAACACAAATAACAACACACACACACGTATATTTCAAACATGTAAATATAAATAAACACAAATATGATATCTATATACTTTTATGTCCTCGAACTGCCAGTTGACCTTGTGGCCAACAACCGGACTGAATCTGTGCCGCCACAAGCAGTTGCTGTGCCGCCGGGCTCGCGAGTCCCATGGGGCAGCCCCGTGGGGGCTCTTCATGGTCCATTTCAACCTCGATCTGCACTTCCAACCAACCAAGCGTGATGGTTGATGATGGTTGATGATGGTTGATGATGGTTGGTCAATCATGGTTGGTCGGAAATGGTGGTGAAATCAATGGTTGGTCAATCACGGTTAATGATGGGCAATGATTTGTGCAGGATCTTAGTCTAAACAGCTCTGCCTAACACATTCTGAGTCTTTAGAAGTGGGGACTCGACCTTTCCGCAGCGAGGAATGATAATGATGGTTAATGATAGACCCGTCATGAAAAATATGCGCAAGTCAACCAACCATAATTTGTTGAAAGTATAATGTGGGAAAATAAAACGTGTTTTTAACCACCAACCAAACCTGAATAGATCATGCATAGAAAACAGATACACCAGCAAAAGTTTGCTGTAACCAATACTCGGGTAGAACTAACAAATGTAATTAGAGATATCACCGGAATCGCAACCAACCAAATGAACCACGTCAACCAAGTCAACCGAGCAAGCAAGAAACTAACCAGCTGACCAACCCATCGCAAGAGGCTCACCTTGACCTCGAAAATGGGTGAGTGAAAGTGATTTCGGCAACATGCTAAAGAGGACCCTGGATAGAGAGGGGACTGCAAACAGGCAACCATAAGAAACTGAAATGGTACTAAACTAGGGTGTCTGAAGTGGCATATGAGTTATGTGGCACCACCCATTCAGGTGTAGTTTTGAGAGGATCTTCATCACTATGACAAGCGTGACCCATTGGGAAGGCGTGACACATAGTCAAAGTCCACTGCAGTCGAGACGGACTTTGTTCAGTGTAGCAGTACCCAAAGTTGTCCATAGAAAGAGGATAAATCATCACTATAGTCACAAACCATCGTGAATCATCATTAAGCATCATGAATCATACAGCATTATAGTAGTTGTATCAATCATGTCAATCAGTACTGATGAACCATAATTGGGTATGGCGGTATGGCTGCCTCCCAAGTTCTATCTCCCTAGGAAGCAACTTTGATCCATGCTGTTCTTGTGCCCACGCACACAAACGCAGGGAAGTGCTCAATAGCATTCAATTCTCTGAGCAGGAAAGTATCTGTTTTACAAAAACATGGCGAGGAAACCAACATGTTTCAACAGGAGAACACTTTGCTCAAAAAGAAATACCGTCAGCCACCTTTGATCTTAGCGCACTGGTGCTGATGCCACAACATCCAGGAGTGATCCAACAACGGGACAATTGTTTATCAAACATCGCAGCAAAAGGCCATTGCTATTGGGTTAACAGACACGCTGGTTTAATCCACATGAATCAAGTTATCAAGCCATTTGTGGTTACTCACCCCTTGTATTTCCCAATCAACTTGTCCAGCAGATTCATGAATTGATCTTGCACACGAGGCACGTGTCCACGTTGAAGACAACCACCTTGCGTTGCATTGCTGAGAAGCTTCTCTGGCCACCACCAAACAACTTAGGACTAAATCAATGGTTCATCTGGAATGATCACCATCACCATCATCATTATCACCATCACCAAGATCATATATCTATATTTCACTACATGGGTGTTTCTCGAAATAGAATCACCCACAAATCATTCATTCTTAGCACATAATCTACAGCACTTGGTTTATGACATATATGATCCATTCTTAGCACATGTTTTTTATGCAACCCATCTGATATAAACCATCTGATATAGGTGGCTTATAGCAATAAACCACCCATCCCTTGGGGGTTCCCCCATGGCGGCCGGTCGCAACTGCCAGGCACATCCCCGCCTGCGACAGCGTTGCGCGCTGTTGGGACCAGCCGCCCACGAACCAAATGTCGCTGCCTGGCCCAGGTCAGCATGGTTCAATGGAGCTTCATGGTGGTTCAAAGGTGGTTCAATGGTGGTTAACATGGTTGGCTTATGAGGCAGAAGTGAGGAGCCACGTTAATGGTGGTTAATGGTGGTTAATGGTCGTTCAATGGTCGTTCAATGGTGGTTAACATGATGTCTTTTCTTTCCGATTTTGTGCTTACATCCCAGCGAATCCAGGCTATACAGGCAGTCAGTGAAAACGTACTGCCAGCATACAAGTGGTTATTGGTGGTTGATGGTGCTATATGGTGGTTGATGGTGGTTCATGATAGGGATACCGTTGGTCAAATGGTGGTTAATTTGCTAACGATGAATGATGGTTGATGCTTAATATGGGTTAATCATTCTTATGGTTTATCAATGGCGGTTGATGGTGGTTAATTGATTATGGTGAATGATAGGGGACACACAAGCCATGTATGGTGGTTAATGATGGTTGACTAGTGGTTCATAGTCAAAGTCATGGTTAAGACTATTTGAAAATGGTTCAAATGGTGTTAAACAATATGAAAACAATGGTTAATGATGGTTTGCGTGATGGTACTATTGATGGTCAATGATGGCTAATGACATGGCTAGTAAACACGATGGTGAAAAGGATGGTTGTTCGCAGTGGCTCAGAATAGTGAAGAACGTATAAGAATAGTGAAGAACGTCTAATCTTAATAAGTTGGTCAACCATTGGTCAGTTGTTCTTAAGGATGGCTAATGATAGACTTATTAACCAAGTAACCATGATGGCTAGGAATGATGATGATGATGATGATGATGATGATGATGATGATGATGATGATGATGATGAGTCAGCAAATATAGTCACTTAGTGTTCAATTGATGTTTCATGATCACAACAACACGTCAGAACAATATTGGCAGTCATCAATGGCTGTTCATTGTGACAACAGATTAACACACGTGGTGGTAACATCTGGTAACAAGAACAGGTGACATTAGCCAACTAGCAACTTATGCCCATTGCTCATGATCTATTCTTGTTCATGGTTGGTTAGAGGAGGTTACGAAAAGCGACCAGCAAAAATCAAACGAGAATTCAAGATCGAAATGGTTTGATTCTGGCAAAATGCGCACCTGACTTGAGAGAAACTTAAAGTAGAGCATGCAGAAACAACCGGCTCGCAAGACAGAACTGTGTGCTTGACAACCACTAATGTGGACATCACATCAGAAAACGGCAAGCAAAAAATCATTGGGAGGCACAGCCAATGGCATTGTTTCTACCCTAATGGACAAGGTCGGCGATCAGATCTCTTCCATTTCCATCACCTTTGATCATCCAAAAGCGAAGGTGATCACCATGGACTTTCTGTACGGTCGCCGAAAAAATGAACGAAAACACTACAGCCAAGTGTGTGTGTGACTACCTGAGAAAATACCCTGACAATGACTCTTCAGCAGCTTAGTGCTGTGTCAGCAGTCAACAGCCCCATCGAGCTCCGCCTGAAAGGGCGGCAGAGGTCGCTTGAATTCCCTCAAAGGGCGGATTCGTATCCAACTTTTTCCACGGAACGCCTTTCCTCAGAGACACAGCGCCATTCGCAATCAGGGTTCCCAATGAAGCCCATGTTGGGATCCACAATTGGCTTAGAAAAAAACATCTCACAGTATCGTGTCACAACATATCATGGTGATTTCCTAGTGTGGGCCGTGAAGGCTGTTGACACTGGCCCGCGTGAATCTTTATGTTGCTTTGATGTACAATTTGTGGTGACTGGCCCGGTATTGATGCTTGTAGGCTCGACGCAAATCAGTCTGGGTATATCAATGGAATATCATAGGAACGGGTTGATCATAGGAACGGAGTGGAAACGGAACATGGAAAACTATGAAAAACTGAACAAAGACGAGGATTTATCATCAGTGCAGGTCCTATCCTGCCTGTGTTTTCCTGTGAAACAACTGCATGACTACAGCCATTCCCTTGACATGTCCAAAATCAATTGCTCAGGATGAGTACTGGATGTTCTCGACTGCCTGTTCGCGCCCGACCCTGTAACTTGGGTCATGCTTGGTTTGGACCTGTGCATAGCTATCATAATGCATTGCAAATAAATGCGTGCTTACAAACCTATGGATGATTTATGCAACCTTCAAATTCTACAACAATTCTGCGAATATACTATGTCAAACCAAATATGCACGCGAGCACACCCACATACATGTGTATATAAATATAGATATATATGCATATTATATACATATCCTTTTTATCGCATTGTAATTGAACATAAACAATGCATGTACACATACCAGATCTAGGAAAAATTCTATGTCTTGGTTGGCGCCTCCAACTCAAGCGCCTGTCCATCGGTGCGGTTCCCAAAGCTCTGAGGTCCAAACAGCGGATTGAAGGTCCAAACATCTCGGAACATCACCGTGGGTCTCCCTGGCAGATTCCCAACAGCTGAGCCATGGTAGAACTGGATGGTAGATTCCATGGATGCCAACCCAATAGCTGGAACTTGCTGGTAGATTCTGAGAGATCATTCTTTGAAGCTTGGAAACTGCTCCTAATCATCACATGGCATTCTCGCAATTCCTGCGGTTGATCATCCTCATGAAGCAGCGATAACCTGCGCATCCCTTTTTTTATGGTTATAGAGGTCGGGCAGCTCCCAAAAAGTTCGTTGCTAGCTGCACCAGCAGCAGGGTATTGCCAGCTGTCCCGGCAACATGAAGCCAATCATTGAGGGATGAGCGACAGATAGCAACAAATATGTCATACCAATGTGTGTTGAAAAAAAGCAAACACGATCTTCAAAATCAATTATATATTATATATAGATGTCTACGTTGTGTTCAATTAGATTATAGATGTAAAAAACAGAAATGGCTAGATATGGTCATAAAAATGTTTCAACAGCACATGGCAGCAAATAGCGTAATAAGATTCCATTATTAGCACTACGAATGCTCTTTTTTCACTCGCGGGGAACTGACTCAATGACATTGAAATGCGACCCGAACTGGCGGTTTTCACGCCTTGGGTGGGCTGAGGCGTGATTGACTGACGCATCCATGTGCATCCCAACACAAGGACATGGTTTTTACCAACAAATACCAATTGGATCCATTTGGACAGGATATCCCCACGAAGTTACCTGCTCTGTTGATGGTTTGGCTGTTTATCAGAGGAAGACGGCTCTGACCGATACCACGCAAGATCAATACATTTGATTACTTGGGTTGCAAAGTGTGTTGATGCTGAGAGAAGTCTGATCCCAACACAGCTAGCTGCCTTTCTCGCAGCATCCAAAGAACAGCATCACTGTGTCATCTGCCTGGTCGTTGTTTGTTGGCTGCATGATCATGCTTAGTACTATCTACATTGGCTACATTCAGATCCTATTACTATACTACACATTGCCTTTGGACAGTAGTCAGCCTGGATGCAGCTTGCATTGGATTATCCCACCACTACTACTCAGGATGCGCCGGTGATTACAGGAAACATAATTGGATCCTCGTGAGCTGCAAGTAGTCACGGTGGTCATATGCCGACCAGGTAATCCCCGTTCTTGTTGGTTGGTCATGAACGAATGTGTATTCAGAAATGTTACGGCTTCAAAAAATACAAGGGACTAAACATGATACAAGTGTGTTCAGAAATGGGACAACTTCGAAATCTACAATGGATTCCAATACATTTACCCCTCTGCAGACCATCTGCTATAACTGCTGCGAGATTTGGTAGCTGCTCCCATGGGGTTCCCCTCAAGTTGGTGGACTCTCGATCTTGCAACTTGATAACTTCAACGACTTGGGGGCACTACCATGAAAAGCAAAGCAACCACTGGCAGCCTAGGTTTAAGCAAGTAAAGACTTGTATTTATAAATGTATATATGTATGCGTATAAATAGATATGTATATATGCACATATGATTACACATCATTACATATGTCTACAAAATATTGCGGATTATTATACTCCATTGTTAACAGTTTGTTCTTGGCAGTAAGCATTATCACGCAATATCACTACCAAATCAATATAACGGTGAAAAATGATTGAAAGTCAATAATGGTTCATAATGGCTCATGGGTACTCCTTCTAGTCAATGACTACCAATGCCGACCTTGGATTAGTCAACCCCTGGTTGCTAGGGGGTATCCTCCAAAAGCCAACTGGTTTCCAATTGGAATGGTACCGCCCCTCCCATTGATTAACCTATGGAACTCACCATTATTGTTGGTCATCATCCCCTCATTACCATAATGATAAGCCTAATGAATCACATTTAACCACTGTAAGCCTATCAAACTTTCGGTGATTAACCACCATGGTGATTGATTGATCCTGGGTTAACATTACTACTGAAAGTACTGGTTGGTGGTGAGCCACCCCTATTGACAAATATGCTTGTCAACCAACCAACCAACCAACCATTCAAGTGAATACATTTGGGAAAATAAATAAAGTTTCAAAACATAATTCACTATTTCTATTATCAACCACTACTAGTGGCCAGTACCCCTATGAACCAAAAAACAACTAATCAATATTAATCACCATTATTCCCTATTATGGATGGTTACAACCCTAAAAAAACACTATTCTTAACCATTATCAAGAATTGATTAACTATTGTTATTGGTCAATACCCCTAAAAAATAGACTCTTATTCACCATTCATTAACCATTCTTAACGGTTATAACAGGTTATAACCCTAAAAAACAAACCCTTATTCACCATTTGTTAACCATTCTTAGTGGTTATAGCATGTTATAACCCATCAAATAATAGCCCCTAACCATCAAGTCGTGGCGTTGCTACTCGTTCGCTATGAACGGCAACGGCTGCACCTTGGCCACCACGGAGTGTCCCCATCGTGGATCCCATGGCACGTCCTGGGAGCCCAGTGCCAGGGCAGCCCTAAAAAATGCCAGTAGGATGAACAGTATTTGTATGAATAGTATAGTATGTTACTGTTAATAGTAATTATATATAACAGTAATAGTATGTTAATGAATAGTATGTGAATAGTAATCATATGTAGTATGTGAATGAATAGTATGTTAATAGTAATCATATGTAATATGTTAATGAATAGTATAGGTAATAATGAATAATTCATTTGTATGAATAGTAACCATCATAGTTTGTCTGTTAATAGTAGTGGTTTACTATTCTAGTAGTATAGTAGTAATTAATTGAGTAGTGGTTTACTATTCAGTCTGTTAATGATAAATTACTGTCATCATCGTCCAGGTAATAGTGAATAGTCTAGTAGAGTATTGGTTAATGAATACTTTATAATATAGTATGCTTACATCTTTATATGCATACTATTCGTATGAACCAGTATTTGTATATCTTAATATCTTTACATAATATGAACCAGTAGTAGTTTGCTAACAGTGAATAGTGTTTATCTTAGTATAGTATTGGTGATCATAACTATTGGTGATTACATCTACTAGTATAGTGATCATACTAATATTGTTAGCATTAAAAGTATCAATATTAATCATACTATAGCAATTGAAACCTGTTGATATAATACCATCGTTTTGACTTGGTATAATATTGGCATGTTGGGATGGGCATATCAAGTGTTTGGTACTAACTTAGAAATACAGCAAGCTGGTACAGTTCAACATACATGGTTTGAATTAGTATTGTATCAACTAAACTAGTATTGTAGCTTTACAATAAGTTATCATAGTTTTACCGATAGATAACTAGTTGGTGTTTATAACTACCAATAGTCAAGTTTAACTAACCAATAACTAGTATACATTTGACTCCCCAATTTAGGTTTTAGAAATAGCATTTGACTTCCTATATAATTTCAACTAAATTGGATTTACCAAAAGATATATAGTCGGTGATTAACTAAAACTGATGGTAACTAATGGTCAATGAGATGGTAACAAGCAAGGTGGAAACGAACTGGTTCCACCAAGAACCAAGCACCAAACCCGCAACAGCAACAACAGGCGGGGGCTCATGACCGGTCCTTGGTCAAGTCCTTCCATTCTTCAGTCTTGTGCTGAAACTGCCACACTTCGTTGGTGCAGTTAAAGCAGTCAAACGTGGCCCCGCCATGCCTGGCGTCGCAAACCATAGGCAAAACAACAAATATGGCTGTTTCTCAAAATAGGGGTACCCATGAATCATCCATTAATAGTCATTTATAGTAATAAACCAATCATTTTTGGGGGTCCCCCATTTTGAGAAACCACCATATGTCAAGAAATGATCGCCACCGGCTCGCTATTGAGCCACCAACTGGGTGTTTGTTACATTTCATCCATTGTCCTGCATGCCCAGTTGTCAAGACAAGACTAGCTCGTGATCGACAAAGCCTACGCGGCATGTGAATGATCAGAAATGGTTTCAGTCATCCATGCTTATCAGAGAATGACCATGGGTTGCATGGCGAATGATGGGTTGCAAAGGTCAATGATGCTAAATGATGCTTCATGATGGTGAATCGTTGACATGACAATAAACACAACTGGGTGTTTCTCAAAACAGGGGACTCCCTTTATTCACCATTTAATGTACTAGACCATCCGTGTTGGGAAACCGTATTGTTGTTGGACTTTTGAATCCGTCAAACCAGCTTGAAAAATGGAGCTACCCAAGCATACCCACGAGACGCACCTGCCAGCCTGACCACCAATCCTGAGCTGCAACATGAGCGCCCAATCTTTCCGTGTCGCTGGCTCACCTGAAACTCTAGGTAGCACACCGGATGAATCTAAGCCCCGTAAATTCAACGCAAGCCTTATTTTCAAATCTTTTCAATCATGTGTCATAAACACCCCGGATGGCTTGAAAAATGATGAAAAAGATTGAAAAAGGATGAAAAAGGTGACTTACCAAGCAACACAGGACTGCATCAGCAAAGAATAGAGAGTGACCATGAGTGACTACTGTGGCATACTGCGGCAAAAATGACCAGAAAATAAACACTTGGACTGCAGAGAGTCAAACAGTTGTCAGCGCGAAGCATGACCCAAGTCAGCCCCAGTGCATCAACACCAAGTGTTCAACTGCTCCCATCAAAACCGGACAATGATAGTGGTCAATCCCAGATAGTATGGCAGAATCACTGGGGGCCTTGCCATCCAATTCCTGCACCATGCTTCAGTCGCCCTCATGACAAGACGCAACTTCTTGCAACAGTATAAACGCAATTGCTCCAGTCTTAGTCTCATATTCCCAAATGATTCGCATCCTTCGCACACTTCTTTATCGTCTCTACATGTGGCCCGTTGCCGCTGTGCGAGGTTGTACCACACGCGACTGGGAGGTCCGAATTGACGACGAACTGCTCTCCTTCACAACTGGTGAATTTCTGACTTGTCATGAGTCGTCGCTCACTGTACAGGAACAGGTCACTGGGCAGGTGAAAGAATGATGGATTGGTCGAGGACTTGCATCGATCTATCAGTACACTGGCGGTCGCCTCCTTATCCTCCTTACAATCCTTTCCCCACACGCAAAAAAAGAAGCACGGGACCTATCCTTGGTAGAGGCCATGTTTATCATAGAGGGCATGAGGCCAAGAACCATGCACTTCAGTTTTGTTCGTTCCGAAAAAATAAAACGCACCATTGAAATTTATATTGAAATATTACTCAAACCTGCTGGATCCAGAATGCCATTGGTAGTAAGCAAAAAATATTCTTACTCAAGAATCTATGTGGACAAGTTGTTTCAGATTTTTCTTGTAGCATGTCTGGTCAAAAATCCATCGAAATGGGCCCTGATCAATCTTGGTCAGTGACTTCCCGAAGCAACCAATAGAAACCATTGCCAACCTGGCTGAATCAAGGATTCCTTTCCTGATAATCTGTCTCAAGCCCTATGGAAAGCATGGGTTTGCTTCAACCAATAAGAACAGAACCACCCAGGCTGATCTAATGATAGAATGGGTGGGGATCCAAATTTTGGTACATAGGGTTGATTGTTTGATCTTGTACATGCGTGCGCTCGAACAAGAAACATGGGATCCTGAAACTGTTTACTAAGTGTAGGGAGGGTTGATAATATGGGCAACGGACTACTTCTCTGGCCTTACATATGTATTTATTTATGACATCCAAGATTCAATTCTCTTCCGATAGCTAGATGCCATCCAAAGACCCATCCGAACAGGCATACACAGAGCTTCGCAGGCGCAATTCCTCACACGAGGGTCACATCCTGCACTCTGACTGTACAATTAGCTTGAGACTGTACGCATCTTCCACCTTGCCGACGCATTGAGGACACTTCAATTGTGGCATCGTGTCTATCTAAACAAAGGTCATCTAAACTAAGAAGGTCATTACCTCCCCAGTGGTACTGCTTCGCTTGAGGCAGTTCAGTGAGTTCTTTGAACACTCATTTGCTCGCTCCAGGAATGTGTTGCGAACCACAGTTTTGATGGCTTCTGGCTGAGCGCAATCAGTAGAATCCGAAACAAAATGCGGACGAGCATCTTCCAACAAACTGGGTGTGGAAGTTCCTCCATTTGCACGGCGATAGGCTGCTTTTTGCACCCTGAAAGCTTCAAGAAAAGTTGGTTTCAACTCATCCCACTCATGCCTGACAACCACACACTGGAAAGAAGCAAGTTTCCGGCCATCAAGTGTGTTGTAAGTCTTCAGCTTGTGCCCTAGCAGCTGCATGAAACAGTGCAAGTACTCGCTAAGATAGAATCTCTTGTGAGCCTTGAAGGGCCCCCATGTGATCAAGCCCAAGTGTTGACCGCACGAAACTGAGGTGTGCTCTGAACATGGCTCTGACTGTGGAATCATGGGATGTCCACGATTGTAGCTTCGAAGGGCCAGCACCAGGTACATGTTCTCGTCCATGGTGCGCAGGTCCCTGAAGCTGGGTCCATTCAGAACCCTGTCGACTGTCAGGTGGAACATATCAGCGAAAGCAGGTAGGAAGGGCCATGTCCACGGTGCCCAGTTCTGTGCTGGTGTGCTGAATACAAAGACTGAACGATAGTGACTCCGCGACTCTGGCAAGCGGCGCATGATCCAAATGCTTTCCACCGCGGCGTAGGTAGAGTCCCCTGGTTCAGGGAAATCCTTGTACAGCCGATGCGGTGCCAATATCGGAAGCTTGTCATAGAAGTAGTCCTCTGAGGAGTGAAGCTCATTGCCGAAAAGAACCTGAGCGACTGCCAAGGAACCCCCTATCATCCAGCAGCAAGTTGTTCACTTGCACCTCTGCCGAGTTCTCAGATCCATTGTGCAATTGCCATGGGTTGAGATTTATAATGGAGAGCCACTGGTGGGTGGTTCCAACCCCCATGAAAGCCATGCGAAATATTGGGGAAATAACCAATGTTTATAAAAGGAATCATATTGAAGGAAACACGGAACTGCGATTGAACAAATGCACCATGGCTTTGCTTTACCTTGGAACGATGGAACACATTGGAACACAACGGAACATGATGGAACACAAAGGAACATGATGGAACATGATGGTACACAACGGAACATGATGGAACACAAAGGAACATGATGGAACACGATGGAACAAGGGCGCCGAGAAAACATGAGAAAACTACAATCGTCGGATAGTCCACAGGAGGGGTTCCACCACTTGGCTGCCAAGTTGCCGCCACCACCCCGAGGATCCACATGGAATTCGTTCTCTCCATGAGCGCATGGCCGGGCGCGTAGGTCTCAATGCATCGAAGATATATCTCTTCAGTTGGTTGACACATGGCACGCACTTCAGGTCTCACGAGAACATTGCAAGGATCCTCAGGAGCCTTTTGGACGAATATGCTCCTGGGGGCTTGCAGCAAAGCCAAAGCCAGTAGCTGCAAACAAAGGAGTCCCACAGGAAATGAAAAAAGGAACATGTCAAAGCAAATCAACAGCAACTGTATCAAAATTTTTCAAGAAATCCAACTTGCAGCTGTGCAGGCAAGAGGGAGGAGTTGGAAATCCGATCCGATTCCAAAAAAACATCCTATTCACATCGCCCAGCGTCCTTGATTCAATCTTCACCAGCTGACCACCCCACGGGCATGAACGATGTGAAAGCACCACATCCTGCGTTTTGGCCGCCACCTTCCATGTTGCATCTGACATGCAACAGGGCGCAATGCCCCGCCAGGCGCTATGGTTGTCCGCGCAGTCAGCCATGGCACGGTACGCTGAGGCCTGGATCAAGTCTTCACACAACTTTCCCTTTGTGCAAAGCGGCATTCAGCGTACATCAACAGATTCGATTATGATGGCATGGTGGCGCAATATCGTTCAACATGGCACATGCCTCGAAGGAACCATGTAAGTTTGCATACAGCTTCTGATCCAAACCCTTCCGGTACTGTGCGGTGATATCTGTGATGTGTTACTAATACATGAATATGGTTGGTATTGGTTGTTGATGGCTGATTTTGGTTGGTGATGATTGATGATGTTTGTTAGTTGATAGAAGTGGTGGTAGATGATGGTTCATGATCGGCAATGATGCCTAATCCTGCTTCTCAATCATCACTACATTTCCAATTATATCTGTAGCTACATGTGGTTATGATGGTAAGCTGAAGTTGGTCAGTTTACTAAGAAACCATCCGATGACTCGAGGTCATCAGCTTTGCAGCCCTTCCCACCAGTGCGCGGCCTTCTGGATGGTGTTCCTACTGGGTAAGGCCTTTTGTGTCCCCAATCCATCGACATGTTTTAGGAGCCAAACGTGTGAGGAATACAACCAACATCAACCAACCAAAATAGATCCAAAAATAGGAACTGATTGACCACTTCGTACACTAAATGAGTTCAGCGGTGGAAACAAAAACACATGTGGCTTTGGCCAATCACCCGACACCTTCGAATTCAGCAGCACTGACCCATAGGAACACAAGTATTTTTGTACTTCTATGCAACACATCCACGATGCAAGCAAACAAGAGGGTGCTTACCTGCCGCTGCCCCACCGAGCCCGCCTTCAGCAAACTGTATGCCAACTGCTCTTGAAAAAATGTTTCGTAAAACAACTGTAGATCATTTGATGTGAGTTTGTTGCTTGTATCACTACTATGGATCGGCTCATAGTTGGTGTTTCCTACTCCTTGCACAGGAGGACAGCAACACATTGCTGATCCTATCACCCAGTGAGTCATCTGTAACATGCTGAAACCCATGTAGAGATAGCGATGGCACATCCTGACAGGATGAGACCAAATGGATGCATCCTTCATTTCATTATCCACAACAGAGTTTTTGTGCCATCAGAAACTTACTTACAAATGTGAAGTAATACCAGGAGCAACCAAACTATTACCACTACTACTTACTACTTCTTACTACTACTACTTACTACTAATTACTACTAGTAACTACTACTCACTACTAGTAACTACTACTAACTACTACTACTACTACTACTACTACTACTACTACTACTACTACTACTACTACTACTACTACTACTACTACTACTACTACTACTACTACACTACCTACTACCTACTACCTACTACCTACTACCTACTACCTACTACCTACTACCTACTACCTACTACCTACTACCTACTACCTACTACCTACTACCTACTACCTACTACCTACTACCTACTACCTACTACCTACTACCTACTACCTACTACCTACTACCTACTACCTACTACCTACTACCTACTACCTACTACCTACTACCTACTACCTACTACCTACTACCTACTACCTGCTACCTACTACCTACTACCTACTACCTACTACCTACTACCTACTACCTACTACCTACTACCTACTACCTACTACCTACTACCTACTACCTACTACTACTACTACTACTATTACTACTTACTACTTACTACTTACTACTTACTACTTACTACTTACTACTTACTACTTACTACTTACTACTTACTACTTACTACTTACTACTTACTACTTACTACTTACTACTTACTACTTACTACTTACTACTTACTACTTACTACTACTACTACTACTACTCCTCCTGCTACTACTACTACTACTACTATTATTACTACTACTACTACTACTAATACTACTACTAATAAGCACCATGAAGCATCTTAATTTCATCATTTGCAGCCATCATGCCATTACCCGCAAAATCCCGTCCACATCAACAACCATTGACATCAATAACCATCTTTAGTAATTAACCACTATGCTTCATCACTAACGACTAACTAACGATTCGTATTAGCCAAAGTTTATTGCCTGGTCAACCGTCATTTGCCATGAACTTTCCCATGTTTGTTGGTTAGTCAGCATCAAAATCCACCATTAAGCATTATCCTTAATATATCTTAATATTGTAAACCATCGCGAGTGACGATGTTTATCAAATAAGAACTTCTAGGAAGCATCAGTAACCATCTTTATTACAAACCATGATTACCCATCATCCCCCATCAGTATCAACCACCAGTACCCATCACCGTCACCCCATGACTGTGCCAAGTTTCAGCAACATGCTTCCGTCCGACAGTGGTGCTGCTATGCCTGCAGCGAAGCTGCAGGTAGAGATCGCCAGTGGTGAAAAATGACAACCACACAATCAGCCTTAGCTGCTTCTTGGGAAATCAATGGGTTCATATGGTGTCATGGTTCTTCCACAGCTAATGGATTCCATGATCAGCTTTAGCTAATGGATTCCATAATCAGCAATCGATGGTTCTTGGGAAAATAAGGCTGGTAGATGGCTCGTCAATGGCTGATTCATATGGTGTGTGTGTGTGTGTTCATTTTGGTTTGTTTATAACGGTATATACTGCTACAGTTGATGGCTGGATATTATACCAGTACCTTGCAATCAGCCATTGACCAATATAAACCCCAGATAGCCTCCGCTGGCCATATGTCCGTGAATTACTCTAGCCTAGAAATTATTCGATCTGATGATGCTAATCACCATGCAAATTGCTATGTAGTATCTTTTGGCATCTTTCGAACCCATGCTAATCTGGTTGGTGGTTTCAACCCCTATGAAAAATGTTAGTCAACCAACCATTTGTTAATAAATAACTAGGGAAAATCATCAAAATGTCAGTCAAACCACCAACCAGTAGTTGGACTTAACCATGAGTTTGTTGCTTATTATCCCTATTATTAACCATTATTGATGGCTATAAGTTATAAAAAACAACCAGTTCTAGTAACATATAACATATAACTATTATAGTCACATATAACCAATATCCTTATCATTGTTATTAGCTACTAGGGGAAAAAATCGAAATGTTTGAAACCCACTATTGTTGCTTATTATCCCTATCATTAACCATTATTGATGGCTGTAACCAAGCAAAATAATCAACATATTTGAAACCACTAACCAGTAGTTGTTTAACTATTATTAGTTGGTTATTATCCCCTATCATTAGTTGGTTATTATTAGTTGGTTATTATCCCTTACTGTATATGTTAGACATATTTGAAAACACTAACCATTATTAATCACCAAGCAGAATTAGCATTAGCATCGGCTCACGTTCGCCTCGTTCTGAGACTCCGACTCCCAGTGTGAGGCTTCCAGGGCGGCAGTCCATCCAACTTCTGCCAGCCAACGCCTTCAGGGTCCAGCCTAGGATGCCGCCGTCGCTTGGTTGCTTGGGTGGAGTGGTTGGTCACCCGGATCACCGGTTTCGTGGTGGTTTCTCAAGTCATAGGGGTACCCCTAAATCATCCAGTTCATTAACCATTTATAGCAAGGAAGCAACCATTTCTGGGGGTCCCCTATTTTGAGAAATCACCTATATGATAAATCTCAAGTAAACCATAATGAAACCATAGGTCATTAACCATCACTACAGCCATGGTTGGTTGCTGGGCTGATGGGGTTGATCGAGGTTGGGTTCTCGCTCTTGCAGTTGGCGGTGATCAGCACCGGCCATGGCTCCAGCATCACTTGTGTGGGTAGCATAGCTCACTGGGTTCGTTGATGAGAAAATCTACAGGAAACCCCTATATTTGATGATTAAACAAGGGTTTCCTGGTTTCCTGCAGATTTTCCCATGAACCAACCCAGTGAATGATATCCGCAAGTGTTGTTGGAAAATACCATTATCCACAGGTGATAATATCCACTTTGCTGATACAGTAATGCTCCAATATCATTATACACAACTATTGTGGTACAAACGAATCATTATCAGCATGAGAATGAAACCCACTGAAAACATCAACCATGAATATGCATACATGTGTACACTCCAGAAATGTATGATGTGAAAGTGTTAAGTTGACAAATAATCAAACAAATACATGCTGGTAAATAACAAAAAACACGCAACAAAACACATCTGCTGTATCACTTCAAAGATGCATTCCAAGTCACCTCCATTTTTCAACAATTCTGTATATACAAATACATAGACACATATCTGTGAAAACGTAACAAAACCTGTGCAGTAATCATCATACATATATATGTAGGTAACATATATCTGAATCTTCAATGCCTGCAACAAAAACAATCAAACAAATGCATCATGTTTCTACATTGTTCAAAATTCAATGTGTATGTAGACCTATATCATATATCTACTTTCTATCCATAATAGTTAATTAAGCGTGTTTCCAAAACGTCCATACCCTCCCCTCCCCCGCCGCCACCGCTCACTTCACACCGGGTCAGTCCAAGCAGCCACTTCCCAAAGGAGCCCGTAACTTGCCATGCTAAAATGGCAGCTTTGTACATCGCCTAGGCGCAGCGACTCGTTCACGCACATAGACATATACAATGTCTGTGGCATGTGTATCTGTAGCCGTGGAATATGAAAAAAACAAGCATTTTAATCTTAACCTGATTTGCTGCGAACAGTATCTTCAAAGCAAGAAAGAACTGGCGTGTTTTCGCACCCCGCTCGACTCACACCATCCAATGTACATGCAGTCTTAGCTCCCGGCTCTGCTGCAGGCTTGGCTCCCTTTTTTTGAGTTCCAATGCTCAACAGCTTCGGAGAACATCATACAGTACTTGACTGTGGATCATGACCAGAACCACTCAAGTGTCCGTGAAGCGAATGAACGCATCTGACTGAAATCTGAGCAATCAATGATTCTATTCGCTTTTGTCAGAAGAAGCTGATTCAAAACCAGGAATCAACTCCAAAAAATGAAAACAATCTTCATAAACAATCAGGCTCTTTGCAGTTATTGCCAGTGAGAAAGAGCTGGTTTCTCATGGTTTGGTGTACCCAGAAGCTGAAACGCAAACTTGGGAACTGACGCGGCAAGTCAGTCATCCTGCAGTCGCCACAGGCGCGGAGTGGTCCAACGAGTTTGATACAAATCAATATTGACCACAGAAGACTGACATTTGTTTGTTGCCCGTATTTTGGGAGCACAACTGTGTGAAACATATTCATGTTTTCGATTGCCTGATTCGCTCGCATGTGTTGATCGATCGCAGATTCACAAATGAAAAGCACCAGGGTGTCGTTTGGTGAAGCGGCCCGGCATTCGTGAATGGATCTGGTGATCCATCCCCAATGTGAATTCCAACGATGGTCTTAGATGGGGTCCCAACCATTGGCCCGAAGCATCCCCCAGAACAGATCTTGTCGCAGGGACACCACTAAGATGGGACTTAATGACACCACGATGGAGAGACTTGGGCGAACTGTTATCTAAGTTGTATATATAGAAATAGTGTCCTGGCTGGAATGAAAAAAAAACACAAATCCGTCAGTGTTGAAGCCTAGCTGCAGCATGCGGCCCGGCAGCTCATAGTTATCTACCGCCCAAGATCGCCCAAGCTATTGGTGATCTCTCTGCTGGAGATGGACATATCTGTGCTTGTGTAGTGGACAAACCTGTATGCTCTGTGCGATTTAAACCAATTCCGAGACTAGCATCAGTGATCATCAGTGTATTTTTTTTGGTTGAAACCAAACATGATATAGAATGTTGCAGCTTGGATTGGCATCCCTCCACCCACTGGCAGTCAGGGTAACGCTACTGAAGCCAAGTTTAGTCAAACCCTCAATCATTCTACAGCAAGCCATGTATGGAGATCAGGTGCGAACAACAAAACATTAATTCTGGTAAGTAGATTTGGATGGCAAGCGGAAATGGCTCGCTGTCCAGGGTGAAACATCTCTACATATCATGCATAATTATCTCTATACACATTGCGGTTTCTCAAAATAGGGGTACCCTCAAATCATCCTTTATGCACCGTTTTTGGTAGTATAAAGCAACCATTTTGGAGGTATCTCTATGGCTCAAGAAACCCTTATGTCTCTTTGCCCGCTGGTAACGGCCTCCCGAGGTCCATCGCTGACGTTGATGATGTTTCATCAAAACGAGGGAAGTTGCGAGTTGGTATGGTGAATATGAACCACGATTCACACAGTGACATTGCATTGGGTTTGTTTGAACGACTGTTACTCTTGGTTCATGAGCTTTATGCTAGTTAGTAGCTATGGCTGTTTATGGTGATCCTTTTTTGATGGTGGATCACGGTAAATGATAGGTAATCTGGTTGGTGATTGTAGCCCTATCATGAAACATCTTTGCGCAAATCAGCCAACCAATCTTTTTGTAAATGCATTTGGGAAAACAAAAAATGTAAATCAAACCACTAGCCAGTATATGTTCGGTTCTTGTAGAGTCATAAGGGCGGATATATAGTTACAAGCAAGAAACAACAAGAACTTTCCAGAATTTATGACTCATCATGAGTAAAAACAAACAAACGTCATAAGCCCAGTACTGCCAATGAATTCGTCAGTGAAACTGAGAACTTAATCACAGCATATCACAGCGCTTCATGCGACATCATATGTGGCCCCAACCTCTCGTTGCTCCATTGCGTGGTTAACAAACTGATGAAAGCTTCCATCCACCAGCAAAGAGGGTTCCACCCACTGATAATGGCAATGGCTGCATCTGGCCACCCCAATCCTTACGGGGGTACCATCCCCGAACGTTAGCATATCACCAACATCCAAACCAATCCAGAGCATCTATACTGACAACTCATGAGCAATTATACAACTCATGCACGCAAAAATAAGCAGTATCTAATCATTGTTTAAACATTCAGCTCCAGTTAGTTATCATCATGGTTAGTTAGTGCAGTATCTATCTAACCATTCTAATTCTGCTCATGGTTCACCACCAGTCTATTCTCCCGCTACGGCCACCTCCAAGCCAATGTGATCCTGCTGCCGTTGTTCCCGCCCTGAGCCATGGGAACTGGTGGCGAGAATCGGCGACTCGAGTGGCAAACGGTTGTTGATAGTTTGAAGTGATGGCTACTGCAGCCAAAGATTATCATATAACAAGTTTGCTATACTGTAGTTGCATCAAAGGTTATCATATATAGTTCACAATTATCATTATCAAATTATTTGTTGATCATTGTCAAACTATTGCTCGATAGTGAGCAGGCTGTAGCAGTCAAAGATTTTCAAACAGTAGTGGCTTGTTCACTTGTTAATGATTAAGTTCATAATTCTTTGTCAAGCTCTTCACTCATTCTGGACGACAGCAGTCCAAGATGGTTTGTTCATGTTGGAGATAGCTATGACTTCCCACATTTTTCGATACATCAGTTGCTAAGAATTCACTGTCGTGGCCAAATGAAGGAATTTATGGAATGTGGTTGTTGAAAGAAAATCTGAACGTTATCTGTTGTTGATATGAGTATGTGCACGAGGGCCATCAATTGGGTACCTCCAGCCCCAAAAATCACCTTCCGTGGGGAGGGCATCTTCCTGGAATTATGGTTCAGCATGCCTCATTGTGGTTGAAAATGGCTACTGATAGGTACCAGTAACCAAGAACTGCAGAAATAGAGGTTAATCATACTGACAGGGCTTTGGTTACAGCACGTTTGGTGAAGTAAGGTATCCTGCAAAATTCTGTTTATATATTGTTGGTGTTTTTTTCTGGACAACCGTTACGCATGGTTCATGAGCTTTGTACAATTGCTAGTAGCGATGGCCGTTTATGGTAAATGATCCTTTTTGATGGTGGATGACGTTAAATGAAATGATATTCGACCATGATGTTGATCATCTAATATCAGTTTAGGTTGATGCCAAAGAATTCATCTACCATCAATGATCTAAAAATCCAGGAATTTGATGCTAAATGATGTTAGACCATGGCTAAGGATGCTCCTTGGGATGATAAAATGGACACCATCTGCAGCCAGGGAGCGCTCCAAGACCCTTTTCAGGGCGTCGCTCCGTTTACTGCTCCTATGGATGGCTTCGCTGGCGGTGGCTTATGCTGAAGTGCTTCGCTGGCGGCGGCTGTTGATAGTTTCGAGATGTGTTGAGTGTAAGCCAAAGAAGCAACTTGAACATCTTGTTTCGCTCTGGTTCAACTGTATATCGACACATATCTACTACATACACTGTAGTCGGTTGGTTCATTCTCATGAACAAATCAAAAGTTTCTGAACAGCTAAACCTTGCCTGTTCAAAGGAGTTTTCGTGGACCAGGTCCTTCTACTGTGCAACCGCCAGGGCTAGTCCATCAATGATGGGGGAATGACGTGCGTGGTGACATGACCATGGAGTTTGTCAAAGGTAGTGCAGGCGGGATGAGTTAGAACTTCAGACCAGTATTCTTTCACCCCTGTCTCAAAATACCCAGGCGTGACTGAAGTTTCTGGGGGTGAATTTTGGGGAACTGGATTGGTTGCAAGGAGCTTGTTGATTGATAAAAACCGTAATGGCATTAAGAGAATCCTTGCTAGCTGGTATTTGAACCCACCATACTCATCCATACCATACTGGTTGGTGAATAACCTGGAGATCCCACAATAAAATTGTTTGATCATCCTCAACAGGAGCATGATCCCTCACAGTTAGAATCTATGAACCTATCAACCACATGGTGGAGCAGTTGTAATATCACTTGGTGTTTGGAGGCTGTCAAGCCATTGCTCTGTGGCGAGTACCCTGTGGTCATGGAAAATCCATCCCCGGCAGTACACCAGGACACACGAAGTCGGTGGTCGGTCACATGTTGCTCAAGTTTGGCTGCTCTCGGGGACAAGTCTTGTTCGAGTCATGACCATTCTCGTGGTTTGTATTCCATTGAGCTGCTCTATGCTGAATGCCTCGCAACAACTTGATTTATGAAATTAGATACCAAAAATGACCAAAGAATGTTCAGCTACCCAAGAAATCCAAGGGAAACAAGGAACCAGAAGCAGTTTATGGATCGCAACCCACCGCTTTCGCTTCATGTTGGCATCCGTCCTCTCTGCGGTCCGTTGCTGCTCTTCTTTTTGCTGCTCTTGTTGTTCCTGACCCGTGGCTACCCTTTGGCCGTGGCCTTGTTGAACATGGTTTGCGTTGCTTGTTGATAATGGATCGAACTCATGGTTTGTGATGGCACAGCCTTCATGAAGGTTTATGATGGATAGGCAAGATATTCATGGATCCATGATAAAGAATGATGCAGAATGATGGTTCATGATTGAAAACACTGATGGAAGAGGTTCAGAACCAACGAGAGCCAACAATAGATGGCTGTGGGTCAGTTCACCCCGTACCCCTGGTTCCCCATCATTAACCCCATTATTTTGCCCTATTATTGTTGGTCCCCATTATTGGTTAATACTGACCCACAGCCACACATAGTCGGCATTGTCCATGGACAGGACACCAAAGAAGTGCTGGCAGCGAAACTCTTCGGACTGACTGGAATGATGCTCGACCCCCCAATTGGTTCCACAACTACGCTTGAATGCGCATCGTTTCTGGTAAATATCAAGAGCACAATCACTCCAACCACTAAAAAACGTGAGAGAAACAACAAGATGTCTTTGCAAAGCCTCAGTTTGGGAACCAAAACTGTGGAGATTGAACAAGTGAGGCTTTGCAAAGCTTCAATTTGGTGTTATGGCCCCATGAGATAAAACCAAAACCATAGATATCCAACCACAATGGATAAACATATTGATGATGATGGGTTAGCCACATGACATTGTTGGTTCAATTGGGGATAACATGTTGGGTTCACCCAATGGGTCAACCATGTCATTGATTCGTTACTAGCCATTATCCGGGTTATTCATGCCCTCATTAATGACATGGTTTAACCGCAACCAATCAATTCATAATTGGATAATCATGTCATTGTTGAACCTCATGACCAATGGTTGAATCTCTCTGGTTTTGGATTAATAAAACCTCATTGTTAAACCATGACCCATGTGGAATGCCCCATTGGCTCTGATAACCTCATTGTTACACCATGTTAAGTCAATTTGATTGACAGGTACCACCTGTCAAACCATGCCACAACAATAACCATGTAACTGTTTCAACTGGTACAATGGTTTAACAATATGGTTTAACAATACCTAATTGACAGGTACCACAATAACCATGTGGCTGTGGGTCAGTTCACCCTTAGTCCCCCTGGTTCCCCATCATTAGCCATTAGTTTCCCAACATAGTTTGTTGGTTATTAACCACCATTAGTTGGTCCAATAGCCATGCATAGTTGGTATATCCCTACTATTGTTGGTTATCATCCCTTAGATTAACCATTAACCAGCTCTTATTGGTTGGTTATTAACCACCATGAGTCATTGGTTGGTTAAGTGCTTGACCCAGCTCGCCATGTCACTGTTACAACCACGCCGCGGTCATCCACGAAGTCTGGCTGCGCTGGCCTCCGCCTCTTTGTGGCGAAGCTCGATTCGATCCTGGCCATGGGCGACGACCATGGGCTGAGGTCACGGCTGGTGATGTCAGCCTTGGCCCATGCTTAGTGACCATATGGCTGTTTCTCAAGCCATAGGGGACCCCAAAGCTATGGTTGGTTTATTACTATAAATGATTAATATTGGATGATTTGGGGGTACCCCCATTTTGAGAAACACCCATATGTTAAGCATATGCTTGAGTGACCTAAGACCAGGTCAGTTATACTTGGTGACCATTGGTCATGTCAGTTATACTGAGTGACCATGATTCACCAAGATTATGAAGGCCCTGCCATGCTTAGTGACCATATGTTACCATGATTCACCAATATTATAATAACCATCATTGAATCAGAAAAAAGGACTAGCCATGATTCACTGTTACTAACCGATATAAAGTATGATAATGGCTAATCATGGTTCATGATTAGTAAGGCATGATGGTTTATAGCCAACTAGTTAGTAGGTAACTTGTTAACTGCCATTCATGATGAGCAACTGTTAGGCAAAATTTCAATTATGCAAGTGAAGCCTCTAGTATCGGGAGGGTATGTATTGCTGGATAGTGGACACACCCCAAGCTGCGTAACCATCATGTTTGGCAGGACATAGATTCACATAGGTTTGAGGGTTCCAACAACTCCTTATTGTGATTACCAACCAGCCGTTGTCATTCTTACTCATTGACAACGTGTAAAGTGTAAGGGCACAGGAAGCAACCAGTATCAACGTTTCTCAACCAACCATTACCACCGATTACAGTAATTCACAAACAACACGGCAATCGCCAAAGTTGTCTTTCGGGATTGATTCTCAAAATTTATGTTGTCACTCAGAGTTGAGCAATTCTCCAAATTTGATGGACATTCTTCAACTCTGAGTTTTGGCCATCTAGGTGCAACTTCGCGAAACGCACCCTGGAACCATGTGGAGCTTCAAAGCTTCCGGACTAACTACAGACCCTCGAACGGGAAGACGGCAAAACCGTCTTCCAACCGAAGTCAAAGAGAGTCTCACCATTACTGGTTGGTGGATGAACCACTCCTATGGAAAATATTAGTCGACCAACCATTATGAATTAAAATCATTTGTTAATACATTTGCGAAAATGACAAGTATTTAAAACCACCATCGACAAACCAGTAGTTGTTTAACCATTATTTGTTTGTTAAATCAGCCCTAAAAAAACACCAATCAGTAGCCTTGTTTAGCCATTTTTGGTGATTCTCTCTTATTGTTAACCCTTGTTAATGGCTATAACCCCTACTACTATGAATCAGCTGTATTCAAACGATTACTTCCCCGCAGCACAATCAGCACCATCGGTCCCCATGCTGCCTTCCAATTGACGTCCGAAACAGTCGGAACGGCCGAAGTGGCTGCATCCAATGCTCGCGGTGGAGCAGGTGTCCTTGAAACCACATGGGAAGGGCCATACGCTTCATAAGTGTCATAGATGTGATTGTCAACTTGACCGTCTATCTATATCTATCTATCTATCTATCTATCTATCTATCTATCTATCTATCTATCTATCTATCTCTGTATATATATATATATATGTATTCCATTTACTTTAAATGACATAAATGGTATTAACCTATCTGCCGTTTTATCGATTTGAACTCATGAAGACATTCATACATTGTCACCTGCCCCGGCACACTAACAGTGACCAGAACTCATACCAGAAAAAAAAACACAAGAAAATTATATTTCTTTCGAAAAAAATGATTTTCATTTTGCGTTTCTCCGAGAAAACTGATTTTCATTTTTTTGCGATTTTTTCTGTTTTTTTTGTGCTATTTTTTCTGCTATTTTTTGTGCTCCTTTTTGTGGTCCATTGTAGTACGTTGTAGTACGTTGTAGTACTTGTAGTACATTGTAGTACATTGTAGTACTTTGTAGTACGTTGTAGTACATTGTAGTACTTTGTAGTACATTGTAGTACGTTGTAGTACTTTGTAGTACATTGTAGTACTTGTAGTACGATGTAGTACGTTGTAGTACCTTGTAGTACGTTGTAGTACGTTGTAGTACATTGTAGTACTTTGTAGTACGTTGTAGTACTTGTAGTACATTGTAGTACATAGTAGTACTTTGTAGTACTTTGTAGTACATTGTAGTACGTTGTAGTACGTTGTAGTACCTTGTAGTACATTGTAGTACATTGTAGTACGTTGTAGTACATTGTAGTACGTTGTAGTACTTGGTAGTACATTGTAGTACGTTGTAGTACGTTGTAGTACTTGTAGTACATTGTAGTACATTGTAGTACTTTGTAGTACATTGTAGTACTTGTAGTACTTTGTACTACATTGTAGTACTTTGTAGTACATTGTAGTACATTGTAGTACATTGTAGTACATTGTAGTACTATGTAGTACGTTGTAGTACCTTGTAGTACGTTGTAGTATTTGTAGTACATTGTAGTACGTTGTAGTACGTTGTAGTACTTGTAGTACATTGTAGTACATTGTAGTACGTTGTAGTACATTGTAGTACATTGTAGTACATTGTAGTACGTTGTAATACGTTGTAGTACCTTGTAGTACATTTTAGTACATTGTAGTACGTTGTAGTACTTTGTAGTACCTTGTAGTACGTTGTAAGTACATTGTAGTATTTGTAGTACACAGAAGAAGTGTAGAGACCACAAAAAAAAGCAGAAAACAGAGCACAAAAAAAAGCAGAAAGAAAAGCAGAAATCAGAGCAGAAAAAAAAGCAGAAAAAAAAACAGAAATCAGAGCACAAAAAAAAACACAAAAAACGCAGAATCATTTCCGCAAAATGTTGGCAAAACTTTGCAAAAAATGATTTTGCTATTTCTGGGTAGGTGCGAAAGTTCGCAAAAAATGTTTCTGCTATTTTCGGGGTATGTTTTAAGTTTAAATTTGTTTTCCGACTGTTAGTGTGGGGGGGCAGCACCCAATTCATACATATGAAAAAAAAAGATGATAGACGTTATATCTGCTCGTTATTGTTTGCTTACCAACTTCTATCAACTTCTTATAAGGCTTTGACAAGGTTAATACTGTACTGGCTATTGATATTCTCGAGGATTAGTTTGTGTTCCATTTAGAATAGACGTTTCTGTCATCTGATTTGGGAAACAAAACAACAGTGGTGAACATGGATCATGGTTCGGGTCGGCTGCTTTTACTTTTATGATCATTGACGAGGGTCGATAATTCAATCATGACAAAGTGTGGATTGGATATGCCGACAATGCCTTATTCTGATGCATGATACGTACCAACTGACAAGCGTTGATGAGAATCGATGATGGATCATCGATTGCCGCCATGCTGAGTAACGTTTTGCTGGCACTATACCATCATTGAAACATGTACCCTATCTTAAGGGGGGAGGGGGGTGGGGGGGTATGAAATAATAAAATCAATTTTTTCGAGCTGTTTGAGTACCGTGGAAAATAAACTATTTCATAACTGTTATAGTGCTAAAATATTAAATTAAAACCCCCTCATGTTTGTTGCAGAAATCAACTCTGGGGGGTTGAGAGTGAACCAACAACCTCAAAAATAATAACAATTTCCAGTTCGAATCATGTCTTTGAGGGGGGGGCGGGGGTGGGGGGGGGGGGCGCGGGGGGGGGGGGGAGTTCCTTTGAGAGGCAGTCAAACTTGGCAAGAATCATCTATATGCATCTATCATCATCAACAGCCACAGCAGCAAATGCTTTTCCCTCTTTCTTTTCGCACTTTCCCACTTTCGACATTTCATTTCCAATGCCAAAGATTCAATAGATATTCACCAAATTTCACCTATATACTTATTTCGAACATCATGAAATTAAACCAAGGTATGTTCGACACAAATTATTTTAGGGGTCTGTGACCCCTCTGACACCCTCAATCCTTGAGGTGTGGCACCAGCATTCGCAAATATAACCAGAAAATACCTCCAAAAAGATCATTAACGATTGTCGTAATTAAAGCTTGGTTCCACCTAAGCTTGTTGGGTAATCCAGGAAACAATCAACCAGTGGCAGTTCGACAGAAATTATTTTGGGGGTCTCTGACCCCTCTGAACCCCTCAAACCTTGAGGGGCGGCATCAGGAACCAGGAAATATCAGGAAATACCCCCAAAAAGTCATTAATAATTGTTGCAATGGGAAAGTTTGCCTAAAGTTTGGTTCCACCTACACTTGTTGGGCAATCCAGGAAACAATCAACCAGTGGCAGTTCGACAGAAATTATTTTGGGGGTCTCTGACCCCTCTGAACCCCTCAAACCTTGAGGGGTGGCATCAGGAACCAGGAAATAATATCAGGAAATACTCCCAAAAAGTCATTAATAATTGTTGCCATGGGAAAGTTTGCCTAAAGCTTGTTTCCACCTAAGCTTGCTAGGTAATCCTGGAAACAAAAATAAAATAGACTACTTCCAGGGGGCTTAAGGTCCCACACTTCTTTTTACTATCAGGCAGGGATCCCTCTCTACAACATTTTCTCTGACACTCTTTGATGACCAAACAATTATTCTTTACAATTGTAATAATATGATTCTACAATCCCAATAGTTACAATGGTTACAGACTTTACACTTCTAGCGGTTAGACTTTACAACAATCCCAAAGCAACAGCAATATTTATTTCACTCGTATCTCACTACCAGGAGACTGCAGAAAAACTTATAATCCACTACCCAGTATGCAAGTACATCTGAATACTTCTGACACATCCAATTTACAAATTATTTCGAAATAATTCTTATGTAAAATTATTTTGGATTAATTATTTTGGATGAGAGTCTATCAGCAGCAATAGTATAGACCCCTCAAGATAATAATTATCAACAATACTATTTTGCCCCCTCAACACTCTCAAGATACCAGATTGCAAAAAGGTCAATTATTTTGAGAATATTATTTTGGAACAGAGTACCCCCCTAAAATAATTTGCTGAAGGTAGGGTACATATTGAAACTATTTGAAATGACAAATCGTAATCAACCACGGATCTTGGCGCATGGGAAACTGCAAAGGGGACCGGAACTCTAACAGGGTATATTGGCTGCTGGCCAAACCTGCTCAAACCATCGCTTCCAGGAAACGATGGATCCTAAAGTAAGCGCATTTCCCGGCTTGAAACTCATGCCGATGGGATAGTTTCGAGTACTTCTCAGCCGGAATCAGGGGGGCATTCCTACTGCTGCCATAAAAACCCTTGACACGGCCATGGAAACAGTCCCTTGAGGAGGCGGACTCAGCTGTTATTATAGCGCACCCAAGAGACGTAGATCAAACTATGGCAAATGTAACGTTCCAAAATCAGATCCTTCTCACATATCAGTGGATGGTTGTAAGCCCCCTGTTGTTGGCAATATGAGGATGCAAATGACACTGATGGGCGAACTAGAGGATTATCATACTAATAGGACTTGGAAACCAGGGGGATAGTGGTTTTTGATCCTTTGTAGTGTCCCTACAATAGTAGAAATTGAGGGAAAAGCAGCCACTGGTGGCTGAAAGCAGCCGCCCATGTCCTCTGCTCGCTTTTGCCGGCAGATTCACGCCTTCAGAGCAGTCTTGCCCGTCAGGGGCTGATAACTGAATGTCATTGGGATTCAGGGGGAGGAAATCTCCAGGGAACCCCAGGACATCTGGTTCATGTTTTTCCATCAAGTCAATTGTTGGAGCCCGTGTAGCTCCATCTCGCATTGCCAAAGCACGTTAGGGGATAGATCTAGCTCCTTTGCAAGTCATGGGCTTACAGGATCTAGCTGTCCTGAAACACAACAAGCAAACAAACAGCCTTTTTCGGACATATCTCCTACCCAGATTTAATATTGAACACTATGAAATACCCACTTGCATTGCATTGCATTCTTCATTATGATACAGAAGCATAATATCAAACAAATTTGAGAGTGGTGAATGATGAGAAACTGGTGCCCCTCTGGACGCGCCACAGAATCATCCAGCCAGCACTGACGAAGATCTGCCAACAACCCACCAACCCTGACCGTTTCTGACCTCCGCAACCGGTCGCGCAGCCGGGCGGTGGCAGCAGCCGCTGGCCTTAGCCAAAGTATGATCAAAATGAATAGATCATGATCAAAACAAATCAAGATGGGAGTTGAAATCAATCATTTCTAGCCAGTACTTGCCATGATGGATCATGAACGAATCATTAGGCAACCAGCTATAGCATGTTGGAGGGCCTAAAATCCACGTATGTATATAAACAGAATTACATACATGCAAATGTGCAATTACTAACTTACTCGAATATAATGTAGAATATACCAGTAGTACCGCACAAGGCGGTGGCGGAAGTTTCCAAGATAGGAGCACTATAGGAGTGTGCAGTTGTGGTTGCGACGATTGATTGTCCGAGGGATCCGAGAACTGAACACCACTTGGGCCTGACTTCCTACCAATGTGAGCATCGATCTGGCCACTTGACTGGCAGCCTATCTGTCTAGCTATCTGTCTATCAGTGGATCAGTTTTCTTTCTGTCTGTCTGACTGTCTATCTATCTATCTATCTGATGATCTATTCGTTTATCTATCTGCCTATGTACTTGTCTTTCTATCTACCTCACTATCTATCTCGTCATCTTTCTGTCTATGTATCTATCTATCGACCTGTCCATCTATCTATTTATCTATCTGCCTATCTATCTATTTGTCTATCTATCTACCGAATTATTTGTCTGATCATCTATGTGTCCATCTGTCTATCTTTCTGTCTATCCACCTGACTATCCATCTACTTTTCTATCTGACTCTCGTTTCGTCTACCTATCTGTCTATCTATCGACCCATCTAGCCATCTGAATCTGGCCATCCAATTATCTATCTATCTATCTAGCTATCTATCTATCTATCTATCGATGCATCTATGTCTCTGTCTATCCATCTAGCCACGCATGGATCTGACTATCTACTTGTCGATCTATTTGGCTACCTCTTTGTCTAACCAACACTTCGTCTATCCAGACATTTACCTTCCAAATGTGCTTGGATCATGAAATCTTTTGCATCTAGGTGTTTAGCCAAGTTTAATCACTTCACCTTGCAAAGGTGTTCCCATCATCAAGTGTTTTGCTACGTTTGACCTGCAAATGTGCT
>VSDK01022000.1:83120-173444 GCA_009767595.1 Symbiodinium kawagutii
CTGACATGTTTTTACGATTTTGACTTCCAAATGTGCTTCGCGCCTAGGTTTTTTAACGATTTTGCAAGTTGCAACTTCCAAAAGTGCTCCGAGGCTGACATGCTTTTACGATTTTGACTTCCAAATGTGCTTCGCGCCTAGGTTTTTTCACAATTTTTGCACACACCTTTCGCCGCAGTGGTCCGCACCCGCCGCTTTAGCGAGGTACCCTTCTGGACCCTCATGATGCACAAAACCTTGCAAAACAGAGCATTTCGCGACTTTCCTAACATTTTGGCGCGCTCGCACTCTCATCTTTCTCACATCTCTTCTTTCTCACATCTGCATAGGCGATCTACCCTAGCTGAGTTGTCCATATTGTCGGAAGTTAGACTTCTAAACTTCCTTCGATCAAATGTAATATGCTTTCAAAACATGGGAGACCATGGAAAGCTTTTGCCGTTGCAGCTGATGATTTATTAGCCAATAAGTGAGCTTCATCCGTACCCGTTAGGGTTGTTAAAAAGAACACCTGGTCATAAGTAATAAGACTATAATAAGGTGGTTTCTCAAGATAGGGGACCCCAACAAATGGTTTGTTTTTTACGATGAATGGTTAATGTAGATTATTTGGGGGTACCCCTATTTTGAGAACCCCCATAATGGTTACTCAACAAATCTCAACACTGACTAACCAGAGTCAAACGACCGATGCTGGCATCCCATACAAATATTTCTCAGATACCCGAAAAGTTGTAACACAAGTTGGATCGTTCTTAGGCGATCCTACGATGACTTCTGCCAGTGATGCGTCAAATAAGATGACGAAGTGAAACGCGCATGACCCCATGGGTGCGCTGGCCACTGAGGCAGCACACCCAGTGGGGCACACATCAAATTCTGCTTGGGATGTGTCTTCCTGACCATGCTTGGGAGCCTTCATACCTTGGAGTATATAATAGGACCAACCACCTCCGGGAGATACAAAGACTGCTTACCATTTACCTAGGAATGGATTGTCATGTCTTGGGACTTTGACTGGTGGGAAGATGTCAGAAGAGCACAATTGTCATTCTATCCAAAATATGTGCATGCATGCATGTATGAATTGGTAAATATGTAGACAGATCGATAGAAAGATAGATAGATAAATAGCTATATCAATTAGAACGATCGATAGATAGACAAACAGACAAATAGACAGATTAATAGATAACCATCTACTTAATCAGAATCAGAAAGCAAGAATCAGATCTCACAGAAACAATCTTAACACAGACCTCGACATCAACGATCAGATATCACTGACCTCGATATTAATAACCTCTCTAAGTTCACCCCCACAAAGGGGTGGATCCTCGCGAAAATTGTGCAGCCAAGGAGCGGAGGCGCCGCCGCGTTGCCAGGTCCTGGCGCAGGGCGAGCCCCACCGTGACCCACGGTCGGCGCACTGGAGACCTGGAGACCTGGACTTGCTCCCTGTAGGGATGAGCCCTGGCTCCGACTTGCTCAGTTGATGACAGGGATGTCAATCATATTTAGTGGCTAATTAGAACAATCAAATTTAGACAGGGATGTTGCTTGTAATCAATCATATTTAGACAGGGATGTCATTCAACTACAATATGTGGCTAATTTAGCTACTAATCCATTGAATGAGCCACATTTAGACATAATGTAGTTCATAACTTTGCTGAAAATCAATTGTCACTTGATGTAAGGGCAAGCGATTAGATAGAAAATGATAGAAATAAAGACATCGACTGGTGCAGACTGATAATATATGATCTAACAGCGCTACCTGCAACTATGACGCATGCGAGGTACTATCACTATCACTTTGATTTTGACGAGATGATTTTTTGCACTGTCATCCCTGGGTTGGATGTCTTGGGCAGGAGAACCACGTGCACACAATTGACAAAAACACATCGAAATTGGTTGTGTGTGTGTGTGTGTGTTACAAAGGGAAATACTTTTTGCTTGGGGCACATGTGAGACCTGAAAACCAGCTATAGCACAGCCCTATGCCCTATGCTTGCTCGTCAAAATTCTCATGTTGTGGTACCCTCATTTAGTAAAGGTCGCCTTACCACATAGTATCCTGAAGTCGAAAATCAAACCAGCCAGGTAAACAGGAATTGGATGCAGCCCATTCAATCAGTGCAACAACTCGGAAACCTGCCAGGCCGGTATATAAGTACTAATGCATTGACTAACTGCGTGGCTTGAGGTAGCAGTTAAAGGATGGGTGTTTCTCAAACCAGGGGTACACTCAGTTATCATCCAGTTTACTAACCATTTATAATGATAAACCAACCAAAAGCTGGGGTCCCCCATTGTAAAGAACCCCCCATATCTTGATCAAACCCAACCCAAAAACAAACGGCCCCATCAACTCCACGGCCGCATCTCCTTGAGGAGCAACTGGAGAGCTCTCCGCCATGGCAATCGCTTTAGATGCCTCACGGTGAAGACATCAAGCGCCGCACGTTCGTCACGTCTTAGATGCGCATGGCTCACAGTTAGATAAAGAAAACTGGCATGAAAGGTCCGCATCTTCCTATCTCGTGGGCAATCATGCATTTGCTTTGGGTCAACAAGTGTCGAGACGTGTGGCACGTTGTAGGTCCAGCATGGGTGTTGGCGCCTTCTCCAAAGCCTGCCATGATTACCACTGGATGCTCTCATAGATTCTACGAATCCCTCATTCAAAGGGTTTCGCTGCCCTTCTCAGGGCGAGCTTGCTCGTCGAACGCGGTTCATGGCCACTACCAATGGGTGGGCCACTCAACGAATCTTATATAATGGTGTATGGCCACCAACCGTCAATCATGCTTGACATGAGGGATCATAGCCAACAACCAGCAAGCACATAGGTAGTTCGGGGACAGCCATATCTAAGCGAATCAGGCGAAACAAAGTGTTTCATGATAAATCACCAACTAGCGGTGGTTGATTCGGCATCGGCCACGAACCACCCATAACTTCTTTACTGTTTGGTCACCTGAATTCTATGGAGCATCACCGTTCTTATGGTTTCTCCTTGCTGTCGTGGCCTGAACAGGGCATCAAAAACGCGTGAAAGTTCAACCATGCACGGTATCAGAACTTCTTCATGATACTTGGACCCCAAGCCACGATGATCTCCTTGGCCTAGCGATCCTGCACGGTTTCCCCGGGGATGACGGCTCTCCCATGGGCTTGCGCTTGGCAGAGCCTCACTTCGAAGCTTTCTGAGCTCCAAAGGCGTCAGCATGGAGCTTTCTCCTGACGAGCTGACACCAGCGTAGTGGTAGCGTTGCTGGTCGGTCACCAAAGAGATGGTGGGTTCTCAAGCCATGGGGTAACCCCCAGTTATTTCGTCAATGGTCATATCGGGTGAGTTTCGCTGGGGGTACCCCTCGATCATCCAATAGGAATGGGTTAGTAACCGACCATTTTGGGGGTTTAATGGCAAATGGGCTATAAAGTCTAAGCATTGCAGGAATAGAAGAGAGAAACTTTATAGAAAAGGGCTCTTGAATCTGCATGGTAGCGCTTCTGGAGAAATTGGAGCTACCTCTTGACATTCATGCAGCCAAACTATGGTGGATTCTTTCAAAAGTTAAGTTCCGCTCCCCGAGATGTGACCCTGGGTCCCTGCACCCCCTTTGCAGTTCACATCTGCAACAATAACAACCCGCGCCGCTTTCTCGGGATCTTCACATTTGGGGTACTTGCTAGTGACCCATAGCCATGACCATCCATGACCCATAGCCATGAGCAACAACATTCACTAGCTGAGAGTTGGCAGCTTCGACTTTGGCCAAACTGCCAGGATGAGCCGCGCATCACCCCCAATGACAACACGGTGCCAACACTGACTCTCAGTAGCCGACATTGATGCCTAGGTGTCACAGCTAGCATCACCAGGAAGTTGACACCAGTTTTAATAGGTAAACCAGCTCTGACTGGTGGATTTGACGGTTCTACCTTAGTTTACCAGAGGGTAATCGACACCAATCAAAATAGTGCTTTGCAGTTCAATAAATTGATTTCCCGCAAAGGGGATGCTCCATTGTCGACTTTGAACCAAAGCCAGGGTTCATACCCAATTCTTACGTTTAGGACTGCAACGGTCCACACCACAACCCCACTTCTGCCTCAGAAGTAAAACATATCATAAGTTCAGAATAGTCAACCAATATATAATAGTTTTCGGCATTCTAAAATTGTCGTCTAAAAGCCTCCCATTCAGCCCCGTCCAGTTTACAACCATACTTTCCATCCCCAAGCGTAATCATCAAGACTCAGTATTCCTTCAATCGCTCAGCGTGCCTCAGAAACTGGTTCCCCACAAGCACAGGACAGGGAAGCCCCACCTGCATCAGAACCTTTTCCATCCAGTTTGGGTGTCGAATCAGCAGTGGAATCCTCACTGTCCAGCAAAGTGCGGGCGACTGGTCGGTTGCTGCTCATCCACGTGTGTGTTCATCATTTTTTTTGTGCATGCACTTATGAGTAAATACATATCTGCATGCAAACAACCGTATCTGTATATTTATCTGCAAATATAAAACATATACATATAATATAAATAGCTTATCAATGTACATGAATGTACAAAGCTAAATGGACGTATAGGCCTCACCCAACAAATGCGTTTCTGGCACGAAGTTCCATGGCAAGAGAAAGCAGCAGTTCCACCGTTGGTTGGTTGGACTATTCCCAGTTCATGGGTTGCAAAGTCAAGATGCCATGGACAGCAACGAACCCAGAGAAGTCAATCCACGGATCATCCCAAATATAGGTGTTTCTCGAAATAGGGGACCAAAAAATCATCCACTATATAGTAACTGTCTACATAAAGGAACCAATTTTTGGGTCCCCTATTTTGAGAAACCAACAAATAGAAAAAAGAACAAGTATAGTCATGGATTGTTGAGATATGTTGAGATTGTTGAGTGATGGATCGCCCATGATCGCCGATGGGAAAACTTACATGAAAATTGATTCGACCATCACAGACCCAAATCGTGAACCCAAAGGTCGTCACCTTTGTGCCTTCATGGTCTTCACTGCTCATAAACCGATGGTTCTGGTGTATCCAATCCACGGAGATAAACAATCTATCTCTTGAAATGACATCATCTGCGAGTAGAAAAAGCCCTGAGGTGTGATCTCAAACTGCGTGCGGAAAAACCCTCTGGCAAGCTTTGGAAATGCAGAATCCACCATCTATATTAGCTTACCTTCATTCAAAAAATGTGATGTTTCGCTTCCACGTGGGGGTTTCTCAAAATAGGGAACCCCAAAATATGGCTGCTTCATTACTTTAAATGGTTAATCTTGCTTGATTTCAAGGGTACCCCTATCTTAAGAAACCACCAATTTACTTCACCCGATGGTAACTCATAACTCCCAGCTGATTTGGTCAGCTGCTCTCCTGCATGTCTTGCTCTTGCGACGAAGATTGTGCTGCAAGGTTGGCGAGAAGAGCCTGATGCAAACAAATCAATGGCTGCGGCTTTGAGACACTTGTTGCACACCATGAATTGAACAAAGAGATAACTAGAACCAAACCTTCACCAGCCACAACAGGAATAAATATCAAACAAATCAACTGGACAGTTGGACACCATAACACGAACCCAATAACCAATTGGACACTATAACTACAACAGGAATAAATTGCAGTCGGTCAAAAACCTTAGTCCCCCTGGGTTCCCCCACTATTAACCATGGTTTCCCTATAGTTTTGTTGGTGAACTTATCCCCAACTATTGGTAGGTCAACTGCTGGACCCAGCTCGCCCAATCACAAACAGCTGAGATCTCCATGCTGAAGATCTCCACAGATCTCTGGACCGTGCTCCAAATGACCAGATCTGGACCCAACAACAAGGGCGCCGGGTCAAGCGCTGGAGCCTTACGTTATGTGAAGGTTCGGAGTGATGAACCCAGATTTCTCGTGGTTAATGGTTGATTAACCAAGATTTGCGGTGGTTTGTAATGGTTAACCCAGATTTGTGGTGGTTAATTCTCATAATGGTTAACTCCAGTGATCATTCATGGTTGAATAGCGTTGAATGCATAGGTTCATTTTCCTTGCAATTGTATATATGCATGAATGGATCGATGCATCTGACTGCAAAGCTTACCAACATGCGCCAAGTTGGGATGACAAAGTAAAACATGTTCAGAAGGAAATGTGTAGGAAAAGAAAAAACACATGCCGTCGATCATTTGAGCCATGATCATGTATAGATACCTCCTTCAGGTAGCAACTACCAGGAACGAAGCAGCTAGGCTTTGACTAAAGCTGAATGGAGACTAACCAATGACAAGTGATGACAGGTAGTCAATAATTCACCACCTCAAATTCATTTACGATTCGATGTGTAGGTTATATCCTTGTCATTGTCGCTTATCTTCTGGTTGATGGTTTCAACCCCTATGAAAAATATGAGTCAACCAACATGTGTTAATGATTACATCTGAGAAAAAATATGAAAAAATCAAAATGTGAGCCAAACCACCATCAAATGTGACCATCATTTCTTCTTGGTTGTCCCCTGTTCCGGTTGGTCATAGTATACAGCATAAATCATCATAAATCTGGAGAAGTTCAGGGGGACCTGGGCTTGCCATGGCTTGCCTGGACCTCCATAGCCGCGGCCGGTGGCGGTAAAATCAAATTTTCGTCCACTGCCTGTGCCGTGGCATCCCGGGTTGCCAACACGTTGGATGCTGCCCAGAAGTGCTGATCTGTTTGATCATCTTGGGCTTCAAGAAATAGCATGGCTTCAGCACGCCTGACACGCACTTATGCATAAAATCTTGCAAAGAAGCAGTTGATCAAGAACAAACCGCAGGATTCTTCCAGATCTTACGCTTGGTATTCTAAACCTAAGACTCAACTTGCTACTGTAGATCTTCCAAAGCCTCATGACCTGAATTTAGTGTCCATGTGAGTCCAAACCATGTTGGATGTTGACCCGACTTGTGGATAGCCGGTCATGACATTTAGCCTATGGGGTGTTGCGCCCCAGTGATCCAAAATTAAGTCAATTTCTTTGGCACCAAGCTTGTCAACTACCGCACACAATATGCACATATACTGTATATACTGGGTAATTGTGTATGTCTACGCACGTGTGCGAATTTCTTTGTGTATATGTATACAGTATACATCATATACACCTTGAAGACCATGTCAAGTAATGTGAAAGTATCGTTTCGTACCTGCATGGTGTTCCCCTCCCCCCCACTTAGAATGGGTCCCGAAAATTGCTATAGAAACATGATTCACTGCATATCCAGTTGTGAGTTCCATGTTGAATTTCCGGAGGCCTTACCTGGATGTGTCCATGATGTGCTCCCCTTGCCGTTTGGTTTCACATTGAACACTTGCGATGCTTGGGTGGTGCTTTGGAGGGACCCCGATTCATGAATACGACTGGCCGCCTTGTTTGTAAGGGTTATCTTGAGAAAAACACCGTGTAAAATCATCAAAGACAAGACAAACAAATCACCCAAAAATAGAAATGCATATCGATGTATGTACTACGTTGGTATTTCAACAGCGTTTCCCCCCCAAAGAAAAGTCTTGTGAGGCAGCACTGTGACCTCCGAAATTGAGACTTGGCACCCCAACCTGCGGGCACACTCTCGGCCCTGGCACAGGATGGCATCCCAACCCTGGTCAAAGCGCTACGGAGCTACCCGAGCTACGCAGTACCTTCCATGGCATTTTTTGCCAACAGCAAGCTGTACCCCGCATTTGGCAAATACATGACGCACAAGTGCAAAGAAGCATCGTTTATGAAAAACTTTATGAATCTTCAAATGGCTCTGAAACTCACCGGCCCTTGGCAAGGCCAATGCAGCTATGCAAAGTATCTTTTTATTGAATCCAAAGATACTCAATTGCGGAGGTGTTTTAGCTCTATGATTGGCTGGCGAATGACTTAAGGGTGACCAAAGGTCGCTGCGAAAACCTGCACCACTTGCCTCGACCAGCAATATGATTGATCCATGAGGTCAATGTGTGTGTGAAATCCAAAGGACTCCACTATGAATGGGTGAGTTCCAACCTTGCCGCTGATGCTTATCAAACAATTGGATGTGTCCATGATGATAACCCCCAAATCTAACTCTTTGATGGTTTCTCAACACACTTCAGGGCCATGACTGGAGGGTTATCCGAGCTTGGTAACATTTTTTGGAACAACCACGCTCTTAAACCAACGCCATATGCCAAAACCAACCCAACAATTTACCTACCCGAAGATGGATCTTATTGAATCGTCAAAAAAATCGATTTCATCATATTTTATACAATTGGGCAATGCCATGAACCGCCTAGAAACAAAATATCACAAGTTTATTTATAACTCTCTCTCAACATCTCTCAACCATCAGTATTCAGATCTTACCACCATGTTTAATTGATTGCATCAAGGACCAAAAGCAAATTTGGTCACTACGGTATGATTTGTTGAACTACTTCAGCATGGTGGAACTGCAATTGACCTGATGTGGTTGGTGGTTTCAACCCCGATGAAAAAATATTAGTCAACCAACCATTCGTTAATGATTACTACAGAAAGTAAAAAATGTCTAAAACCACCAACCAGTGATATGTTCTAATTGCATTATATTCCCTTGTGAAATTTTATCGTCTTAATCATGGGGCTACAGGACATGGTATACCATGGGCTAACGTTCATGCAATGTCTTTGGTCAACCACACATGTACAAGCCAAAGGATACGTATGCAAGTAAATATAAAACCTATGTGTATACAGATAGATAAGTGCTCATGAACATAGAGATATGTATTGAAAGGAAAACAATTCCTTATCTCAACACGTACATACACCATATGATTGCAGAATCCATCCAATCGAAAGCATAGGCATTTATAGATGGGCAAAAAACATAGGTTTCTCGAAATAGAAGACCACCCCAATCATCCTTGATGAATCCTTTATCTGGTTGGTGGTTTCAACCCCTATGAAAAATATCAGTCGACCAACCGTTTGTTAACAATTAATCGACAAAATAATCTAAATGTCAATCACACCACCAACCAGTAGTTGTTTAACCATTATTGTTGCTTATTATCCCTATCATTAATCATTGTTGATGGCTATAAGTTATACCCCCCAAAACAAAACATCACCAGTTCTAGTAACATATAAGCATTATAGTCACATATAACCATTATCCTTATCATTAGCTACTAGGGAAAAACATCAAAATGTTTGAAACCACTCACCAGAATGAGCATTAGCTCATTAACCATTATTAGTTGGTTATTATCCCCTATCATTAACCAGTTCTACTAAGAAACCATAGCTTTGGGGTCCCCCATGGCTTCAGAAATCTCAGACCTGAAGGCTCAGGTGGCGGTGCTCGCGCTTGGCCTAAGGGATTGCGGCCATTGTAGGGTTCACGAATTGGAACCGCTATAGCTATGGTCATTGACTAAGAGGAAGTGAACCATTATATATTAAATCATATCCATTCTGGATCCACGACTATAATGGGTATGGTTATCCTTTTTCGGGAACTTTGTGCATATAGATGTAAAAATCATGACATTGCTTCCAATTGAGCATCAAGGTCATTTGCAGAGGGGCTCTCTAAATCATTGCGAGTACAGCTACATGATTACAGTACTGTAGCTGTCATTATAGACTTTATCATCGACTGTGGATTATTGTGCGGTAATAAACCATCGATCCTGATGGACATTACTATTGATGATTCTAGTATCACACCAGTGGTATCATCACCGCCAATATTGTTTACATACAGCTGTGAACCAATCCTGGTAAGAAGCCCTGGCCTATTTGCACGCCCAAAGATACATCAGACCATATTGTAAATGTTTTTCAAGGCTTGCGTATAGGTCTGTTTTAAAGGTCTTTATGCATGTTCACTCTCCAATGCTGTCTCATTCTGGCATGCATGTGTACAAATATATATCAGAATTACAAGGATAGTAGAAATGTTGCTTCAATAAGTATAACTGAATTGTAGCAGATTCGAGTAAGTGCGCTTTACATATCGGGCTAACAAAGACAAAACAACCAAGCTCCAAACCAACATCGTTCACATCACATCGACCAAAAAAAGCATCCAAGCATCAACACAAATAGCCAAGCAAGAAAACAATCAAGCGAGTACACCACACAACCAACAAAACAATTAGTTGAGGAAACTAAAGAAAAACAACAAGTCAGCAACTTCACCAAGGACCCAAAAAATCCACCCATCCAAGCATCAAAAGTGTAAGCTGCCTACCCCAGGAATCCATCCATCCAAGCTGATGTAAGCTGCCTATCCATGTCTATCCTACCTCTCTGCTCCGAGCTCCGAACGGGCTTCTTCAGCTTCCTGCATTCCCTGGACGCGCCGTTCTTGGGCTTCCTGCCTTGGTGAAGCATTTTGAATGGGGACCAACTTTCCGTTAGCCAAGCTGTGGGCATTCGCTGGACCAACAGCTGGGATGCCGTGCTTTTGCTGAGCATGCCGCAACTTCATCGCTTGGAGCGGATTCACCCTGATTCGCGACAAGGGCACCGGATGGCACCGGGTCCTCTCAACAAAGACCCTCAAGAGATTCCGAGAGTCTGACAATGCTCAAGGCAATTGTGCTACTGAAGTTTCACCTTGTCACAAGTTTCCTCAATGATAAGCATCCTGAACCATCCCCATATCGCTGTCATATCAATGATGGGCATCCTGAACCATCACCAAATCGTTGGGAAACTGCATCGCTTTCCAACACCTTTGGCCCTCCGGGTCCCCGCACGGTACTGCCCGGCTGGGCGCAGGTCGCGGGTTCGACTTCCGGGAGGGCGCTGTTGGCGCTGCCGGTGGCGCTGGCTCAGCCGGAACGCGCACGCGCCGGCGCCCGAAGCTGCCAGGATGGGTGGCTGCGGCCTTGGCAGAATACCCCGCGACAGCCTCCAGGGTGGCCACGTTACGCACGGTATCCCGGGCTCGGGCTCTGCGACGCCAACATCTCTGGAGGGCCGTGGCAGCTTCATTGGCGACCAAGTTCAAGGCTGAGAGGAAGGCTTGCTTGGAATTCTTGCACCAGTCATCCGGAGAAGCAGCAGCCATAAAGATCAAGGCAGCCACAAAGTCATCCCCACCACATCTGGCTAAGCTTCGTTTCGATTTCCACAGCGCAGGGTTTTTCGTTGCCAAAGATGCGATGGATGCGCACATGGACCCAGCAGTGGCACATGGCGCCCTGACGCGAACGGGTTTTGGGCTGGGCTTTGGCACCTCCTCTGCTGCTGCTCCGCTGCAGATGTGGCGTTGGCCTTTCTGAGGCTCCTCTCCGCAGTTGGGACAAACAATGCGCATCATGGAGAGCGCAATGGAACAGACATGGAGATGGTTTCTGTAGGGTTCTTACTGGCTGCTAAGGGTTCTTTCTTTGCTGGTTGCTGAATTCATGGTTAATCATGGCTCAAAGTTGGCTTATTGGACAAATGGCTTTCCACAGTTCACGATACACCGCTTGATCACACCGACCATTCACCAATCAATGATGCTGCTGTGGACTGGTTGGACAGGATCAAAGCGTCATCCAGAGATAGAGTGATTTTTTTTCACAATCACAAACTGAGATTCACCATGGCTGTTTGAAAATCTCGATCATGCGTAATCACCCTGTCAACTATTCTCGAGCTTTGAATTCTGCGGCTTCGTCCGACTCAACGCGACCCACAGGGGGGCTGGATCTTGCCGGTGACCAATCTGAAACTCCAAAACACAGCAAAGATGATACCTCTTCAGAGTTGTAGCTGACTGCCCACCCCTTGTTATTCGAATTTGGGATGATCCAAGAAATCATAGGCTGACGTAGGCTGACTGGTTTGCCAACAACAAATCATTGTGTGAGGCTAGGCTGTTTGGCTACTGTTGCGGCTGTTTCTTTCGCTGGTTGACTGGCTTTCGATTGGAAGAATTAATTGGCTCCTGGGGTCCAAGTCACAGCAGTTCCCTGTTCGATCCTCACCGGGTCCTGGTGTCATTGGTGTCATCAGTATGAATGGTGCTGCTTGGTGAAGGTTGGAATCCGTTCATGATCCTCTACATACACAAGGAAAAACTATGCACAAACAAGTTTGATAATGCCCTATGCACAGTTCCAGCCACATCATAAACAAAGCAAACCTTTTGATAATCCAATCATATAGCTATCACATGCCATCACTATATTAGTCATTCTTAGTTCAGTTTCTGCCGGCTACCCCGAGTTGATTTATACACTCAACAAGGGCAGCGACTTGGTCCTGACCCATGGCCAAGACTCCACAGGTCTCCAGGTGTCTTCATAAATGTGACCATAGCATGTATAGTGTTGGCTGTCCCATAAAACAAAACACAATAAATACAATCCTGTATACCCCTTGCGTACAGATTCTGTTTGGTCGGGAAAAAAAAGTATATTACCTAGACATCTGATTGGCATAGAAAAAAGTAGCACGATTCAATTTCTTGACGAATTGCAAAAAAATAGTACAATCCCAAAAAAGTGGTACGACCCCGAAAAAGTAGTATGTTTTGGGGATACTTTTATATAACTCTTGTGACCAAGTGTAATACTTTTTGAAAATTGCGCCGAGTTGCACAAAATTGCGCACAAGTTGCGCAAAATTGCGCACAAGTTTCGCTCTAAATTTGCCATCCACGTGGAAATCTTGGGTTGTAGCCTGAAAAAAGTAGAACAAATCTGAAAAAGTTGACGGGCTCAAGAAAAGTGGTACGAATCAAGTATTTTTGATGATTTTGAGACGTTTGGATGAAAAGTAGTACGAATAGGGGGGGAGGTACTTATTTCTAGTACGTTTGGATGTACAGGTATATACAATATATATATATATATTTTTTTTTAAATATATATATATATATATATATATCTGCTTGATTACAGTACTGTAAATAACATATCCACATAAATATAGATCATTGTCGAAAGATGTCGCAAGTGCTCCCTCTATAATGAACCAGGGTTGTCTTCCGTCAACTGCTCATGATTTTCGTTCAAACATCCACCATCACAATCGCTGGTATATGCAATCTCCTCCTTATAGTCCAGCTTGTCAACTTGTATAAGCACCATGCTGAACCACCTTGAAACATGGATGGCAATCACCATCACCGGGTAAACATGGTGAACCACCGGTGGCTTCAGCCTCCACTCCGCGATCTTTTCTCATTTGACTCTGCGGCCAGTGATGCGGCTGGCGGCCGGAGGCTTGGTGTGTTGCCACGCGCTGTTGATCGCCTGGTCCAACGGTTGGGGTCCGTGGTGGTTTCTCAATAGCTGGGGGTATACCCCGAGTTTTCATCCAGTTGATTGACCCTGTATAGTACTGAACTAAACCATCAAGCCGATAAACTGGATGAGGGTATACCTTATTGACCCATGGTTTATTTCTTAAAATTGGGAACCCCCTAAACCATCAATTTTGGGGGTTCCCAATTTTAAGAACTCCCCCAAATGGAGTTCCCGTCTTGATTGGTATACTCAGCTCGTGGCTGAACGTGGATTCCTGTTCGGTTGGGATACTCGACTGAGGATCAAGGTGGACTCCTGTTAGGTTAATTACTAAACTCATGATGAACATGGACTTCTGATGGGATACTCAACGCATTGACTCAGTGATTGCTTCTGGATTTGTTTCGGCATTGGAGTACTGTGGTTGTCAACTGGGCATTGAGAACATCAACCCCGTGGTCGATTGTTGTTGGCCTACAGAGCCCGCCCCTGGTGGCAATGATTTTTGGTGCTACAGATGGCTCTGCCGTTCTCCAGCTCGCCATGGTTGTACACGCAAATCATCCTAAACTTACACTGATTGGTGGTTGTGAACCACCCCTATGAAAATATGCTTGTCAACCAACCCACCAATGGCCAGTACATTTGAGAAAAAAGTCAATCAAACCACCAAGCAGTTACAGTACCACTGTTGAAACCAACACTTTCGGACATCACAATTTGCTATCGCCTCCACAAATGATTGTGGTGCGTCTTCCAATGATGTAACTCCAAATCGACAGATTTCTATTCTAAAGACTGACCGATGATTGGACGGTTGAAGGCTACGGCATTTGCAGCCCCGAAGCGGGGCTGTAGCTCGTGTGATTTTGGGACTTGTTGTGGTTTACCCAGCGCTTCAACTTGCTGGTGAGCATGGACTTTGATTTTCAGGTGTGATCCCCTGTTGATATATTAGCGCCGGGACATTCACCTCATATCTTATTTTTAACACTGCTCATGATGTAGCCAGAGCCATCAGGTGGCGGGGGGTCTGAAGCCTATACTGATACGCCTGAACATCCCAAACCTGGACAGTATCCATTGCTCATCTGAACCAGGCCGTTTGGGGATGAGTTGAGGATGCTACCATTTTGCAGAACACCCAACTAGTAGTTGTTTAACCATTATTGTTGCTTGTCAATCCCTATGATTAACTACTATCACTCGCTGTATCCCCTATGCAACCCCTATGTACTCCTTATATTACCCCTGTAAATCTTCTATATACCCTCAAAGAGCTCTATATAAACCCTATATAACTCCTGTATAGCCCCTACACAGCCTGTATATAACCCCTACTGTATATATCCCCCATAAATCCATAATGTGTTTGTTCAGGTTTTCACTCTTGAACCAACCAGCAAGAGCCGCCCACGACCTCGACCCACTGAACTGCTCGTCGGTCGGACACGCAACGGAAGCATTCCGTCTTGCCGGGCCATTCAACCTGACCCGGGGCTGTTGCTTGCTGTTGCGGCCAGTGATTGATTCTTGATGTTCCTCTTGCGCATAAGACAAACATCACGTTGACCGTGATGGTTGATTTTTGACAGTCCTTTCTCAACCACCAGTGAGCTGGGGCCTATCAGATTCGGAAATTACAGTAACGAGTTGATAGTTTCTGTGGGTAGGGTAAACCATTAGATATATAACTGTAATATAACTATCAACTGCTTAGGCAGGTAGACAATTGATTGATCAGCCATCGTTGTGTCATTGGCGGACCGAGCTGTTGGGACCAGAACACAAGGTCTGGTTGGTTGCCCCGGCCCAAGAAGCATGTTCATCAATTGAAAACCATCATCCCCAGGTACGGTTCAATGGTTGAACATGAAACATATTCAAAACCGCCAACCAGTCATGATTGAGGTCCCTACTTCCTAGTATCAGCCCAACTGACCATTTGGTTGCGGGAGATTCGTGGCTCCCAGCACCTCACTCCTAACCACCAGCCAGACAATCAACCAATTGATTCCAGCCCAACAGCGACCGGCTTACCTCAAAGCTCCGCGGACATCTGCTGGTGATTGCAGCAGGTGCAGCCATAGAACTCAAGGGATACCTCACCGACACCGGGGCAAGTTGCGTCACCCAGAGCTGCCACCGTTGTAGATGTGCCTGAAAAGTGGGTTGCAACCCAGCTAGACAGCTAGTAACAACCCCCCAACATCCCCCAACTATGCTCAACAAGGCCAGCCAAGCACTGCTTTGGCGAATGTGTCAACAGAAACTGCGAGCAAAATCTTTTCAGGACCACAACAGCAAGCACCGGTGTTGATCTCCAGGGATGACAATGGCAATGCTTTCGGCGCAAAGTCATGGGTATCCACTTTGGACTACAACTGATTAGCCAGGTTGCAACAGCTCCAACATCGGAGAATGTAAGCATAGGCCGAGCATTGAGAACCCCTAGGTATGCGTGTTTATCTTGTAACCACCATCTCGCAGTAATTAAGGTGTATAATTCATACACGTTTGCAGGTATTTGCAAATGTATTGTTGGAATCGCATCGCCGGGCCAGAGGGGCAGAGGCCATTTTTTTCCATTGCAGCAAGCAAGTGGGTGTCCACTGCTCTAGCTGTACGACTGGGCGTTGATGTTCAACTACCCGTGGTGCGATCATTTGCAACTATAGCAGGTAATCTTGCCTTATGTTGGTTTCTGATTAGTGTAACCCCCCCTAAAGTAATGAAAATAGGCATGAAACCAACAGGTAGATACGATCATCAGAAACCGACATTACTACCATGTGGTTAGATTCCTCCTGGCTAAAATTTGCAATTATATAAAATCATCTTACCTAAAATGATGGACCAAAAACACTTTTTGGATCTTTTTACTGCTCAGGGAAAGGGGCGACTCGTCGCCAAGGGACCCGCTCAGCAAGCTCTGGGAGCCTCTGTTGTGAAGCACCTTGAACCTTGGCACAGCCGGGCTGCTGCGCTGCTGCAGTTGAGCTCCAGTTTCAAGGAAATGTGTGGATATTTCAACCACAACCATGGGTTTAATGGGAGAAATTTGACGATCCATCGAAAATTCAATGAAGGGATGTGTTCATGTCCATGAGCCACGATAGTAGATCATAGCCATCCCAGGAGATGATCAAATTGACCGGGGAAATTAGCAGCGAGGGGTCCATTGCTATTGACAACACTATGATAACTACTACTGTACACTATAAGGGACACTTCCATGGCCGTAAGCACAGCTACAGGTGGATATGTTATTTCATTGACATATCTACGCATGACGCATGGTGAACCTATCATTTTGATCCATCAGGAAAGCACCAATGACTCAAGGCACCAACATTTTATGCAAGACATCTACACGTGTATGTAATACATGAAGCACCTTGGAAAAACCTATGCAAAAAACACATGTTTCCTATCCTTACACATGGTTTGGGTGACCTTTGGGTGGGCCAAACCCATTACAAAATCACTCTGGCAGCCGATGTTCTTCCCTTCCAAATTTTCACCAGAAACAGTGGAATGGCACTGGCCGCGGCCAAATTGCATTGGTGATCCCTGTTGCGCGAACAAACCCAGAATTTGATGCTGCAAGCATCAAGCCTAACCAATCCTCTAGATCCTCCAGCGGGCGTTATAGGTTGGTATAGATTCAACAAACCCTCTATACACACTTAAAAATCTAACCTATAAAGATTTAATCTAATAACCCTTCCCACACCCTCTAGATCCTCCAACTGGTTGGTAGGGCTGACAAACCCACGAACATCGTGGGGCGTTTCCCTGAACGAACTGCCGCGATGACCCGCGGAGGCCGAGGTCCACACTGTCCATTGCGAATCTCCACGAAGACCTGATACGCGCCGATGGCCGTTCATCAGCATGAAGCCACTGGCAAAAGTGAGAACGGCCAAGTGATTATTAGATTGAAGTACTATATATGTTTATGATCAAAGAATCATATCATGATGTAGTTATCTAATGATTTAATTATCCAATGAAGTCATGATCAAATAAATATCGAATGTTATTATCTAATGATGTTATTATCCAATGAAGTCTACATGATGATATGTATGATCAAATATGATTCTTCCCAACGATCTTTTTCTAGACCGGACCAGACCATATTGGGATATATTGAGAAACATCTGGACTCTTGCATGGTTCGTTGCCTTCTCGAAGTTGTTGCCGTGCCCAGGACGTTCCAAGTAGCCTTCCCAGTTGTAGTCCTATCGCAGGGGCCACTTGCAGTCATGCATGAAGCATTGAAATATGAAGATCATCAACGACTTGGGGCAGTCTCTCATTATGTAGGTGTGGTCATTTCCATATTAGTCGCTCACAAGGACATACTTCCCAAGTGAACACTAGAACTTGGGGCAGTCTCTCATTATGTAGGCGCGGCGTGGTCATGTCCATATAAGTCAAGCACAAGGCTTGATCTCGTCGTTCAACAAATATTTCCCAACTGAACACTAGAGTGCACACGACTGATGTCCCATGCTTGATGATCAGGACTGCCACTGGCACGCACATTGTTGAGCAAAGAATTCCTAGGAGAACAGACTCACTACTTTGATGTCAGCTCCCAATCACCTCAAGCCGGGAGCCTATCACTATCAGTTTCTCCAGGGCCTTTACTTGCCAATGCCGAGTTTATGAATCAGCTAAGCCAGCTAATGAACCACTATTAACCACCTGCCATATCCTACCATTATTACCCACTAGGATGGGTTCGGACCGCAATCAGTTGCGTGTGGGTCAAAATCCTGTACCCTGGTTCCCCCATCATTAACCATTGTTTTCCCACTATTGTTGGTTCCTATCCTCCATTATTGTTGGTGAACTGCTTGACCCATAGCCACGTATAGTTGGTATATCCCCTACTATTGTTGGATATCATTGATATCATGATATCATCCCCATTTTTTATCAACCATTAATCAGCTAGTTAACCATTGGTTGGAGACCAGACTCACTATCAACCAGACTCACTATCAACCACCTACCATTATTACCCATGGGTGCGGACTGCAATGAGATTTATGCTCCACAATGGCAGCTGGTCACGTGGCCGAAATGCTTCGTAAGGAGCGCCGGGGCTTCTGCCCTCGCAGCGCTTAGCATGGCCATGAAATGATCCACCTCTGGGAGACCTTCCACGGCGGCGTCCGCCGGCAGGTTGAGCGGCCACAGGAAACACAACTCGTTGCTATTGCCGGGGCATCTTCCATAGGCCATGAAGCTTGGACCCTTCTCAGAATTCACCAGCTGCGCCAATTCGACGTTGAGAGCATTCAAATCAATCCGATAGGGATGTTGGGACAGATCCAGGTCTGTCGGCAAGTTAAAATGATCGTGGCCGGTGAGACGGAAACGCAAAATCGCCTCGGTACATTCGGGCGGATCGAGCAGTTGGAACACTGGCTTCCCATGACAAAGTTCCTTCGCAAAAGCAGTTCGTCTCTCGGACAGTTCCTTCGAAGGCTCTTCTGAAGGCTCTGTCAGCTTTGCAAGGACTGATTGCAAGTTGCGAAACTCGGCCTCGGGCACAGTCTCGGAGAGGATCAGCACCAAGGTACTCCAAGGTACGCTGGTGGGTGCCCGCCGCAAGTTGAAGCGCATCTGACCACTCAGCTCCCAGTCCCAACGGGACTCAGCATCCTCTGCAACTCGAAGCACCCCCTTGCCACGCCGCAGCCAACGTCGCAATCGCGGCAAGGTATGACACAGCAAATGTTGAAGTCTGGCAAGCCTCACTGGCTTGCAACCGGAGTCACGCGTTGACCATTCGGCAACACGGTGATGGATTTTCATGTCGCCGCCTGTGCCGTTATCGCTGGTGGCGCGAGTGGCTTTCGCCCAGCTGTGTGACACCTTCCAGCATGCTGGATTGTCCTCGTGAGACACTGTGGCACTTGGCATAGCAGGTGCAGCTTCGACATCAAGCAGCTCGGGTACTGGGACATCACCGTGGCTGCAAGGGATGACCTTGGCATGGGGGCAAAGGCTCTGAAGCAGCTGCTGCGCTGATATCAAGGCCTCCGAACTAATGAGGTCCACTTTGTTAATCAAAACCAGGTCTGCCACTGACAATTGCACAAGCTGAAGTTCATCTTCGTTACTTGCTGTGCCCCCCTTTACCTTTGCCCAACGTTGACCTTCTGAAACAACGCGTTCAGCGTCCACCACTGTCACCACTCGGTCAAGGCGAACTCTTGCCAATGGCCCAAAGCGAACCTCTAAAGCTCCAACAATTCGCCGGGGATCTGCTGCTCCACTGGTTTCAAGGACCAAGTAGTCCAAGAGTCCCGTGTCTGCACCTTGCGTCAGGGCACTTCGGACCGCTGTTGAAAGAGCATCATCAAAGCCCGGGCAGCAAACACAGCCGGATAGGGCAGCAACGTCGCCATCACGCCATGCGACCATCGCTTGTTGAAAGAGAGCTTCGCCCTTCCCCAAGCCTCGTTGAACTTCAGCGACCGAAGACAGAAAAGCCGCATCCACATTGATGGTAGCTGCGAGATCGTGCGCAACTGCCGCCACACGGAGGTTACCACGTCGCTGCATCAGCTTCTTCACAAGAGTCGTCTTTCCGCTTCCTAAAAAGCCCGTGACCACAAGCACCGGCAAAGGAAGTGGCGCTGCAGGAGCGAAGATTTGATTCTGTTCTTGAAATGCTGAAAAGTTGGCATGCATTAAATCGCGAGAATCCGTCGGCTTTGGAGTATCCATGCCTTCCATGTAGAATTCCGGTATCCCACCAGGTGTCTTGACCTCCTCGTGTTCCTTTGGGCTGTTGTCAGGTACAGCCATCACCGGCCTTTTGAATAGAAATGGACAGCATGGGGAAAGCCATTCTGTCCAGCCTATCCTTGGCCCATTGGCAGTTGCTGTAATCATTGCTCTAGCAGACTCTAGCAGCCTTCAGCGTGAGGAAAACCTTGAGCTCTGGCTACAGAGAGTTTCAAAATCATGGCAGCAGTGAGGTTTAGGGTTGCAAGCATTTGGTGCTTTCTTAAAATAGGGGACCTTCAAATGGATGGTTTGTTACTGTAAATAGTCAATAAACTGGATGATTTCGGGGTACCCCCAGAACTTGAGAAACCACTGGCAAAATCTGGGGGGGTAGTCTTAAAGATTAGCTGAATCTGAATCACCGATTTGGGGATACCCCTATGACTTGAGAAACACCTTTGGCTTTGGGTCAAAACCCTGTAACCCTGGTTCCCCCATCATTATCCATGTTTTTCCTATAGTTTTGTGGTTATTATCTACCACTATTGCTGGTCAATATTGACCCATAACCATATAGTTGGTGTATATCACCTATAATTCTAAGTTATCATCCCTTATTATTAACCATTTGCCAGCTATTATTGGTTGGTTCCCATGGACCCATAGCCGATAATCAACGATAGGGCAAACCCACGGGCCCCATCGCCAAGACCTGGACAGCTGTCCTCATCATCTGTTGCCATGGCACTTCGTGGCGTCTCGGAGGACCTGGAGACCCAGCGATGATGGAACCAGCAACCAGCGGTAGAAACCTGAGCAGCTTACTTCCAATGCGTCTGCCTGACAAAATGTGAAGATTTTAGTAAAGATAGGTCATTTCAATTTTTGTGATATTGGCAATCATGCAGGTTTAACTATCTGGTCGATCTCAAATGTTGGGCGGCGTTTTAGACGGGTGAAATTTGTCAACTGGTTCCAGGTACCTCTGACGTACTGGCACCGCACTTCGGAACTGCTCCCCCGACCGGGCTTTCCAAAATTTGCCGCTCAAGCTACCAATCAAGCTACCAATCAAGCTACCAACCGTTGCTGGTTAGTGGTTGAATCACCCCATTATGAAAAATATGCTTGTCAACCAACCATTTGGTAACAATTACATTTGGGAAAATCAACATGTTTAGAACCACCAATCAGTAGTTGTTTAACCACTATTGTTGGTTATTATCCCCCATTATCAGCCATTAACCATGGTTAAATCAAAACGTTAGAACCATGTGTGAACAAATTACCATGTGTTAAAAGAATATTAGTCAACCAACCATTTGTTAATAATCACCAGGGAAATCAAAACGTTTAGAACACCCAACCCTTAACCAAACCTCGAAAACCACGACGTTTCTACACAGGCACCTCGCGATGGCAGCTGTGCCCTTGGGAAGGCTTGGAAGCGATTCCGGAAGCGTTTCTGGAAGCGGTTCCTGACAGGTCATGAGCTAAACAGTCGCCATGAAGTTGTCGTTTACTATTTAGACTTAGGAAGTTAAGATTATGTTACTGGTGTAAGATTCATTTATTAGTAAAATCTAGTAAGTTAAGATTAGTTTATCAGTTAGATCTAGTAAGTTCAGATTAAGTCACTAGTAAGATCAGTCCATAAGTTAGATTTAGTAAGATAAGATTAAGTTGCTAGTAAAATCAGTTTACTGGTTGGATGTAAGTTAAGATTAAGTTGCTGGTAAGATCAGTTTACTATTTAGATCTAGTAAGTTAAGATTAAGTTACTGGTAAGGTCAGTTTACAGATCAGTTTGCAGCTTGCTGATATGATCTAGTAAGCTAAGATTACGGCAAGACTCCATGGTTTGCCCGGATGCACAAGACCTGCCCAGAAGTTAGTCTTGTCAACTGTTCAAAACCCTGCGCAGGCCCGTTGTTTTGAAACTCTGAGAATCAAGAAGCCTCAAGCCCTAAACCCTAAAACCCTAAAACCTAAACCCTAAAACTCTACACCCTAAATCACTGCGTATAGCCGGTGTTTCTCACTGATTCTTCGAGCAATGTTCAATTGGTAGGAACAGCCCACGGCGTCTGTGCGTAAGATTAGGATACTGGTAGGATTAGTTCACTAGTCAGATCTAGTATCTTAAGCTTATTTTACTGATACAATAAGTTTACTAGCAAGCTCGCCATGAAGTAATAGTTGATGGTATAAGCTAGTAACTTAATTAGCCACCAAAGTGGGAGATGACAAACAAACAAGTTCATTGATTAGTAACTAGCAAGTTAATCAGCTTCACACGTGGGGTAGGACTAACAAAGAAACACACTTAAACATATTAGTTGACAACAGCAGGGATAACAACGAACACTACGGGCATGACCAACGACAGTAAATCACGCATGGCTGCCAATGCTGGTGAAGAACTAGTTTCATGGTTGCAGTGGCTGTGCGTAACGTTGAGTGACCAGCAACAATAGTTGGATGTAAACAGAAAAAACATTGATCAGTGGTTTTATAGTGGTTACTATTGGTTCATAATGGTTGATGATGGCTAACGGAATACAGCCAACAACAGACAACCACTCACGCAGCGTGATGGGTGATGGGAACAACAGCACGTTTCGAACAAAAGAACAGCCCGGTCCGACCGCCACGTAACGAGCCAGCAAGGCGTAAAGCCCACAAGGTTTTTGGGATGGACAGACTTCACTGATCACCAAATGCGGAACACAACAAGAAACACATCGCATTGCGAGTTGAATGATAGTGATGACAATGATGAAAATGATCATGATGATGATGATGATGATGATGATGATGATGATGATGATGATGATGATGATGATAACACAACCATCGATGAGGGCCATGCCCTGATGGCAATGATGGTGATGATCCACCGCAACGGCCTCGGCTCGCTCCACCAGAGGCTTACCGCTGGGCAATCTGTAGCGCTCCAACCTGGTCGCTCACAGCATGGCCACAGGACCCCGGAAAAAGACGACTCGTGGATTCAGATTCAGCTAAACCCTGATGATTTATGTGATAAATCCAGCAACCAGCCATATTTGATCATAAATCATATTTTGGTTGATGATCACCATTATAAACCTTGAAGATCAGTTTTCTAGGATTCATCCTCCTAGATTCAGCTGGTGGTTTCTCAAGTCATTAGGGGTACCCCCAAAGCATCCAGTTTATCAACCATTCGTAGTACTAAACCATCCATTATCGATTTGTTGGAGGTGCCCCCATGTTCAGAAACCACCAGCTGTTCATAATCCAAGGTCATGGGCAACACGAATCTGCACATCGATGCTGTAGATGCTCAAGTTACAGGACATCCAACAGGGAACCCTTACCAAGCTAGTTTATCACTAAGTGATGGTTTCCCTGGTGTTTATCCACCACCTCAATTGAATCACCAGCTAAGCACTAAGAAGATTGACTTCTTTATCACCAAGCTGGCTAAGCCCATCATCAATAACTAATTACTTGATTGCTATTGATCAACAATCATACACCAAAATCCTGATCACGCACTATCATAGAAGCTATATGTAATTGTGGAATGCAACAAAATGCAAATCGTGTGCCCGAAAATGGGCAGAAGTGAGATCCCAACTCACTATTCTGACATCAGTTCTCTGGTGAAGAATCAAGGGGTATTAGTCGGGACGAGCAAACCTACACACATTGACATGGGTATACAGGGGATCATGTACCTGTCATAGACTCATTATAGGACCTATTTCCTTTCCCTTCAAACAAATCTCTATTCTGACAGTATTGAAGACTTCACATTGGATCCTCCTGGAGGCCATACCCTCACTTGCGCACCTCACTTGTCACTCACTTGCGCACTCTCACTCACTTGCGCACTTCACCCACCACTGGTCACTCACTTGCGCACTTCCACACCCAAAGCCTGCCTTGGGCACATGCAGGGCAGGACATGGGGTGGGACATGGGGTGGGACATGGGCTGGGACATGGGGTGGGCAGGAGATGCATCGCCCAAAGACTTCACTGCGGACATGCAGGGCAGGACATGGGGGGTGGGACATGGAATGGGACATGGGGTGCGACATGGGGATGGGACATGGGGTGGGCAGGAGATGCATCGCCCAAAGAATTCACTGGGGACATGCAGGGCAGGACACGGGGGGTGGGACATGGGGTGGGACATCGCCGCTTCAACACGGCAGCCGGGCGTTTCATGCGTCAGCCATTGCTAGAGCAGTTCTTGACATGTAACATTCTCATTTTCACTGCTTTTTTATCACAAGCAGACTTACGAGACTAGCCTACATTTCGTATATTTATCTTTCCACTGCCATCTATGTTTCCATTTGGAGAAAACCATGGTTCTGAGGCTCCATCTCCGCAGAGCCAATACCCTACCGGAGGAAGCTGGGAGGTCATGCACATGTCACAAGTGTACAAGCGAGCGATACCTCAAGTGTACAAGCGAGTGACAACTCAAGTGTACAAGCGAGTGGTCGTCCCTCCTGGATGGGTGTCTGCAGTCCATGTCTGCAATATGATGATCTACAATTCATGGCAAATGACCGTTGCATGTGCTCTTCACGGTGTATTGTCTCGTAACATGCTGGTCAAATACCGGTGTTCCTGCGCAGTATTTCACCATCTGGTTGGCGAATATCCCTTAGCCCTTTGCTGGCGGCGTACAAAATGGCGGCTGGCATGCTTGAAAGCCGATTGTGGAAGCAACCACCAATCACCACCAATCCCAACTGTTCACACGACGCCACTGGCGTGGCTTGTTTGGCTGGGGCCCCCACAGAGCTTTGCGGTGGTCATGCACTTTTCGCTCAAAGTCCATCTGCTCGGTGAGCGCTTGAACCTCCAATGGCAAGTCAACCATGGAGCAAACCAATGACAACCATAACTTAACCATATTTGTTTGAAGAAACAGAATATTGTAACTAACAATATCAATATGAATATATGTATAATTTATACATATATATATATATAAATATATGCAAAAAAACAACGCGAACTTAACCTTTGGACATACATCGACTGCTCGATTCAGCAAGTGCATCAAAAATTATGGGTTTGACCTTCTAATTAGTCTACCAACAAAAAGATGTGTAAGTGATTTCTGCTCGTCTCAAGTTGCTTGTTGCTGATTTCTTGGAGTCTAAGCTATGGCAATTATCAATTGCCCGTTGTTCATAGCTCGTTGTTCTTGTATATAGCTGGTTGTTCAATCTCATCTATCTGAATTAAGCTTCTGTGGGGCTGTACCAGCGGAACCGCATCACAAGGTCTGTCCATCATGCAAAAAGATGCGGCTCACCTTTCTACATCACAAGTTGGATATAGTTAGCACCAACAATGGGCCTCCAAAAGCCCTGAGAAGGACCTCCAAAATATGGTTGTGACATGCTATAACCTAGAAAAAAAGGAATAATATAATGCTCACCAAAGTGCAGCATGTTTGAAAGAACGAGGTCGCACCCAGTAGTCAGGAGGAAAGCCAGGATAAACTTCATATCTATCGGCGAGTTTAGCTGATGTATCGACAATGAATTCCTACCAAGCACCATAGATCTGCTTGTCGCTCCAGCTTCGAGAACTTCTTCACATCAAAATCACATATATTGATTGATAATGGCAAATGATGGTTACTGGATGGGTGACACCCAAGAGACAAACGCTTCATGATAATCCGCAGGCTGCGTGAAAGTGGTGTCACACATGACTCAGAAGTACTAAAGCTGCCATGAAAAGAACCTTCAGGGATGTGTCATGTCCCGGGCAATCTTGTCTCACACCTTCCCATACTGGTGGAGCCTCGTTCAATCTTTATTAGGATCATCACCCTTGACCTTCATTAAACCTAGTGTTGATATGCAGTATCTACCCGTCTGAAAGCGCCCTATGTTTTACAACTAAAAATGATCAGTGCCCATCATGTTTGCATTTGCCATGATACAAATCACCCTTGCTCATGAACCAATCAATCATTAAATCATGCACAATATCCACTTCTGTTAGTAGTTCATGATGATCATTCCCTATTGCTAACTATTGACCATTCTAAACCAGTATCGATGGCAAGTTTCAACCATTACAGAGGATCAGTAACCATCATCTATAAAAATAGGCAATTATCCATCATGACAAACCAATAGCAACTGTCTTCAACAAACATGCCTGCTGTACATTTTGCTACACTCAAGCATCGAGCATATAGCTCAGAGAGGCACCCCTGCAATGTACACAATAACGTGCACAACGAATACTGTTTATCCATGTTTATCATTCATCGTGCCTAAACAATCTTAACAAACCGTCATAAATACTGTAAGCATTCCAATCGGTGAGGCTGATTCACCATCAAATATCCATGAATTCACCATCAACTCACCACGCATTCCCCATCAATGAAGCATCAATTACCCATCCAATATCCATCAATCATAGTCTTGTTGATGGTTTCAAACCCTAAACCCTTATAAAACCCAATAAAAACATGGTTGCAAGCCCCATACGACCCCAACCACTCATCAAAGGAAGTTTAGTTACGAAGTGCGGAACTTCCGTGTTACGAAGATTTGAAAAGATCTCAAAAGAAATAGATCTCAAAAGAAATAGATCTCAAAAGAAATAGATCTCAAAAGAAATAGATCTCAAAAGAAATAGATCTCAAACGAAATAGATCTCAAAAGAAATAGATCTCAAAAGAAATAGATCTCAAAAGAAATAGATCTCAAAAGAAATAGATCTCAAAAGAAATAGATCTCAAAAGAAATACATCTCAAAGGAAAAAGATCTCAAAAGAAATAGATCTCAAAAGAAATACATCTCAAAGGAAAAAGATCTCAAAAGAAATAGATCTCAAAAGAAATAGATCTCAAAAGGAATAGATCTCAAAAGAAATAGATCTCAAAAGAAATAGATCTCAAAAGGAATAGATCTCAAAAGAAATAGATCTCAAAAGAAATACATCTCAAAGGAAAAAGATCTCAAAAGAAATAGATCTCAAAAGAAATACATCTCAAAGGAAAAAGATCTCAAAAGAAATAGATCTCAAAAGAAATAGATCTCAAAAGGAATAGATCTCAAAAGAAATAGATCTCAAAAGAAATACATCTCAAAAGAAATAGATCTCAAAAGAAATAGATCTCAAAAGAAATAGATCTCAAAAGAAATACATCTCAAAGGAAAAAGATCTCAAAAGAAATAGATCTCAAAAGAAATACATCTCAAAGGAAAAAGATCTCAAAAGAAATAGATCTCAAAAGAAATAGATCTCAAAAGAAATACATCTCAAAGGAAAAAGATCTCAAAAGAAATAGATCTCAAAAGAAATAGATCTCAAAAGGAATAGATCTCAAAAGAAATAGATCTCAAAAGAAATAGATCTCAAAAGGAATAGATCTCAAAAGAAATAGATCTCAAAAGGAATAGATCTCAAAAGAAATAGATCTCAAAAGGAATAGATCTCAAAAGAAATAGATCTCAAAAGGAATAGATCTCAAAAGAAATAGATCTCAAAAGGAATAGATCTCAAAAGAAATAGATCTCAAAACAAATAGATCTCAAAAGAAATACATCTCAAAGGAAAAAGAAATAGATCTCAAAAGAAATAGATCTCAAAACAAATAGATCTCAAAAGAAATACATCTCAAAAGAAATAGATCTCAAAAGGAATAGATCTCAAAAGAAATAGATCTCAAAAGAAATAGATCTCAAAAGAAATAGATCTCAAAAGAAATAGATCTCAAAAGGAATAGATCTCAAAAGAAATAGATCTCAAAAGAAATAGATCTCAAAAGAAATAGATCTCAAAAGAAATAGATCTCAAAAGAAATAGATCTCAAAAGGAATAGATCTCAAAAGAAATAGATCTCAAAAGAAATAGATCTCAAAAGAAATAGATCTCAAAAGGAATAGATCTCAAAAGAAATAGATCTCAAAAGGAATAGATCTCAAAAGAAATAGATCTCAAAAGGAATAGATCTCAAAAGAAATAGATCTCAAAAGGAATAGATCTCAAAAGAAATAGATCTCAAAAGGAATAGATCTCAAAAGAAATAGATCTCAAAAGGAATAGATCTCAAAAGAAATAGATCTCAAAAGGAATAGATCTCAAAAGAAATAGATCTCAAAAGGAATAGATCTCAAAAGAAATAGATCTCAAAAGAAATACATCTCAAAGGAAAAAGATCTCAAAAGAAATAGATCTCAAAAGGAATAGATCTCAAAAGAAATAGATCTCAAAAGGAATAGATCTCAAAAGAAATACATCTCAAAAGAAATAGATCTCAAAAGAAATAGATCTCAAAAGAAATAGATCTCAAAAGAAATAGATCTCAAAAGGAATAGATCTCAAAAGAAATACATCTCAAAGGAAAAAGATCTCATGCGCAGAGATTTTGATCATTTTAACGAGACAAAAAACTGTGGGGTGGCTGCTGAGTGCAGTTGTTGGGAAGGTCAGCAATGTTGTTGTTGCCATTGCTGTTGTTCTTGTTGTTGTTGTTGTTGTTGTTGTTGTTGTTGTTGTTGTTGTTGTTGTTGTTGTTGTTGATGATTTGATGAGTGAAATACCAATTTTCGAAGGCAGTGACATGATACATTCAGTTGTGACAACCCTAGCTTACACTAAGACCTCTCCAAGATTACGAAGAATGAAAGCTTGTGATACGAAACTCATAAATTACATCCATGACATCACAAAGTCATTCTGTTTCCAGACCCAAGAAACAGTTTGATTTGTTTCGTGACCCAGGACATGCATTGCCTTGTCAAAAACCGCAACACAAGATCATTCTCCAGACAAGTTGCGCGCTCGTGATGTTTTGACCGCCATTCTATAGGCTCAAATGTTTTTTTTCTATATGCACTTATAAGTTTTGGAAACTTCCGCCTCCGCCTCGTGCGGGAACTACTTGTAGTTAACCACAACCAAAACGTCCAGTTGGGATGTATGAATTCCAGTGCGTCCACTTCTGCCTCCTCCTTCAGCGGGCTCGATGTCGACGGAGTCGCTGGGCGGTCAAGTCCTGAGAAACGAAACAAAACACGTGGTGAGAGGTGGTGAAGGGATGGGTCTTTGGGGTTCTCAAGCTGTCATGGGGGGGGTTATCACTGTAAATGGATTTAAATGGTTCACAAAAGATGATTTGGGGGGCCCCTTTTGAGAAACACCTATATATTTGATGGTGAAATGAGGGTTAAAGAAATGGGTAGTTGATGACTAGTTGATGGATATTTGATGGTATTTGATTGGCAAATCTGAGTATATGATAATTGATGATTAGTGTCGCTACATTTAAGGTTGATTGATGGTTGTGTGGATATCTAATGGTTTTTTAATCGTCAATGTATGGTTGATGATGGCGAACTGATGGATATCTAACGGTTACTATTTTCATAGCTGTGATTCTTGTGCACATACATACATGCCTTTAGACACTTCTGCATCTATACATATGCATACTTACCATATATATCTATGCATATTTACACCATATTATGCATTATGTCAAAAAAGGGGCTCTCAAAACCATCATTCTAACTGGTTTTGCCCCACATTCTAGAGGGTAAACCTACCTTTTCTAGGGGCCCTTTGCGGGCCCATGGTATACATGGCCTGGGATCGCCACCGCGCCTGCCCGAGCTTCCAACAGCTCCTTAGTGGCGTTTCGTTTCGGTGGAACGAGTTCGGTTGTGAAGCAAATGGGTGATGAACCACCCATTTGCTTAGGTGGGCTTATAGGGAGATTATAATCACTGATAATAGGGGATGATCACGAACAATCATGGCTAAACAACTACAATTTGCTTAAGAATATAGGGGATATCAACCATTGTTAAGTGTGGCTAATAATCGTTAAGAATAGGGGATAAGCAACTGGGAGTGTAGAGCCATGATTCAGCAACTGGTTCATGGATGCATGTGGTGGTTTCTTACCACGGGGATCTATGGTGATATGATTGTTTACGGGGCATTATAATGCTCAATAGAGGATAACCAACAACAAACTTACGGTTAAACAACTAGTGTATGGTGGTTTCTTAAGCCATAGGGAGCCCCAAAAAGGATGGTTTACTACTGTAAATGGTTGATATGAAGGATGATTTGGGGGGCCTGTGACTTGAGATACCACCATATGGCGATAGAATGGTTTGTAGGGACTATGATGGCTAATGATAGGGGATAATCAACAACAAACTTTTGGCGAAACAGCCACTATATATGGTGGTTAAAGTGCTTAGTTTATTACTATGAATGACTCATAATGGATGATTGGCGGGTATCACCATTTTAAGAAACTAGTATGGTGATGTAGTTGGTTCGGGGGTACTATTATGTGTCATTTGGTGGTTATCAACCAATTTGCTAGTTGTAACGATCCATGTTAACCACCAATTAGTTGTAATGATCAATATTAACCACAAACATAATGATTCGTGGGGGGGGTGAACCATATTCATTATCATGTGGGTGGTTTCTCAATACAGGGGACCTCGAAAGATGGGCTGTTTATTACCAATAATGATTGCCCCTGGATGATTTGGGGGAACCACTATTTTGAAAGACGACCATTTGTTGCTTCAGCCAATAACTGATTGCTGGTTCGTTCCCCAGAAGTAACAATTTCGTGAATTAGGTAGCGATCTGCCAATTTTGCAATGCGGTAGATTTTTTGGGCAAAAGCCACAACTGCACAATTTGAAAGTATTTGCAGGTGACATGTTCATTAACAAGATGAATTACATTGTTGGCTGTCATGCGAAAATAGTTACAATTTAACTTACTGTACGTTGCGGGACACATTCACCAGGTAAGAATATAAGTTGCGTCTCATGGAGGCATCCATTGTCCATGCAAAGCCAGCATCTTAGACTTCCGAAATCTCGTCAGCCACCTTTCAATGTGGCTACCAAGCTCCTGTTTCTTTGGTTGTTTGTTTTGGGGTGGTGGGATGGTCTAGTTGGATGATGTTGGATTCAGACAGGGGGAGGACTCCCCATAAATGTTACTTACACCTGCTCCATCCTCGTCGGTATTTCACCAGTTGTTGCTTTTGCTGGGGAATGACATGTTGTTTCCGCTGCCGGTCTATGTGGGGCGGTCTATGTTACAGCTCGTTCCTCTTACAAGGGGAATCAGTTACAATTAACGTAGGTTCCCCCCCAACAAAGAACATTTCAAGTTCCATTTTTGACAAGTTCCATCAAAGAGCAGCATGAAGCAAGTGGGTGGTAAGGAATCATTGACCCCAAAGTAACTAGCCATTGCTTTTTACGCATTGCGTCACCAGTAATGAACCACCATTACTCATTACTCATTCATTGCCCACTAAAATAACCACAAATTCACCATCAACTCATCATCAACTCGCCATGAACTCACCCTGATTTCCCCTTGATTTCCCCCTGAATTCACCACAAAATCACCACGAACTCCCCACGAACTCACCATGGTTAGTAGCAGGTCCATGTGACCGCCGCTGGTTCCGTCACTGCCCAGCGTCTGCTTCCAGCCTTGCCACGGCGTCGCGGCAGCGTTGCTCCACCAGCGCCATCTTGGCTTCGGCCAGCGAGCGACAGCGCGACTCCTGTGCAGAGGCACAAAATTCATGGTTAATAAATGGTTGATATAATAATGGGTAATATATATATTATGTTTATTTATCTATTTATCTATTCATTTATTTATTTATCTATTTATTTATTCATTTATTTATCTATCTATTTATTCATTTAATTATTTATCTATTATTTATTTATCTATTTATACAAATGTAAACTGTATATATATATACATCTATATACATATAATAATGCTAACAATGGTTAATAATAGGGGATAATAAGCAACAATAAAACCTATATCGGTGTTTCTCAACATCTTGTAAGATTGTGCTGTATTTACAAGGATGGAAAGTCTGCCTGAGTGGTACGATCAAAGGCCAATTGTTAGGACCCACAGTGCACCAAATGCAGATTTCACGACTTGAATCTGGGTGATATGCTTACAAGGCATGACTCAGAATACTGTAGCGCATAACCAACACTAAGGAATTGTAAGCGCGTAATGGTGCCACCGCAAATCACAATCCCAGGAGGTTGTACGAAGCATCTCAGCCTTTAGCAGGTGACAAGTTAAAAACATCATGCATGGCAAGGGCTGGGCCAACCCCGGGCCAATGGCCCGCCTTCCGCTAAGTTCCCCAATCGCGGACACGACTCCCATATTTGTCACAATCAACCGACCAGCGAAGCAATCCTCCTTAGCCAACAAGATCCGGAGGTCTTGGCTCTCAGAAGCCAGTCATAATGGATGGTCAACAGTAATTTCCCTTAGCCCATGAATAGTGATTCATTTTGCCATCAATTTCCGTAATACAACACTCATACTAATGTCTGATAAAGCCAATACTATTCCTGACTTTGTGGTTTCAAATGCACTGCGCAAGGTAATTTAGCCGGCTGCTGAAACCACAAATGTCCCCACCCACTTCTTTGATGAGAAATCTATTTTCAACACGTGCGCATCGCAAGCACATTGTACACAATATCTATAGATCAAATTGACTTCCAGGAGATCCAATCATGCCATAGAATCCAGCAGATCAAAGCTTGCCATGAGCACATGCATTACACGCTTAGGCCCGCGTGGCCACCAGGAGCCCTCACGTCCCAAGTTGGGGTCCAGGAGCTCCTGAATTCGCGCTTCTTCAGCCGCCTGAAGGCGAGAAATCAGCGCGGCCTTTCCGATGTCTTCGTCGATCTCAGACCTCGGGTCCAAGGGGTCGGGCTGAGAGCTTCAACGAGGTGGATGGTGAGCTATACCTGGCTATACCAAGACTCGTTCAAAACAATTTTGTAATGGAAAATACAGTTAATATCAGCTAATATCCCCTATAGTAATGGTAGATAACGACCTATCTATCGCAAAATGGGGGAGGTGTTCATTAAAAGTTTAAACTCCAATGTTCCATCGGATTATTCAAGAGTGTGTCCAGGTATGCAGGATACCCATGGGTACCGGTTTTGATGCGCATAGCCATCTGTTCACTGGGAGATGAAAACATCTTGGAACGCGGAAGATACGTACGCAGCTATGGGTGATGCCCGGTGATAAGGGCTCGGTTTTGTGTCACAAAATAGGAAACAAAAACATACACATGTAGCAAGTTATGGGCCCGTTTTTGTTTTCTATGTTTTCGACACTACTAGTCGTCCAGAAAGGATTCCTCAAAGAAATGACGCGATCTGATCAATGATGCTTGACAATGGCTCATGAATCGCTGACAACCAAGGACAACAAATAGTTATCCAAAGCATCTGAATATACAAATTCGATGAATCCATTCCAAATATAATATATGGTCCAATGAAGTTCATGTGGCACCTCCTTCTGAACTGGCTTCAATACTGATATCATCTGATATCCATTTTTCACTTCAGGTCGATGGTGCCGAAAATACGAGAATCACTTGCCACCACTGTCGCCGCATGGATGGGTACATGGCAGTGGGTCAAAACCCTGTACCGCTGGTTCCCCTATCATAAACCATTGTTTTTCCTCTAAATTTGTTGGTTATTATCCCCTGTTATCTGTTGTGGTTGCTCAAAATTTAGACCCAGCTCGCCACGTCTGAAAATCAGCTGGTGCCGGTGGCAACAGCTGTAGCAACTTGGCCCTGGCTTCACTGCCCCGGTGCTTCAGTTGAGCAACGGATCGAAGAGACCGAGCTCGGCCGCCGGGGCGGCATCTTCGACTGCCTCCAATCGACGGCGCAGCTCTTGACTGGTCATCTCCTCCTGGTTGAGCCGCCGTGATCTGCCAGCTGAAGCTACCAGCTGAGTCGCTTAACATCACCAGTTGAACCGTGACATCTTGCAGCGTGTTTGTTGGTTAATGATGGCTCCTAAGAGGGGAACATAGAAAGACTATTGCAAAGGGGATCGATATGGATCGATATGGCTGTGGGTCAAAACCCCGTACCCCTGGTTCCCCCATCATTAGCCATTGTTTTCCTTATTATTGTTGGTAGCTGTCCTTATCATTGTTTTCCTTATTATTGTTGGTTAATATTGACCCATAGCCATATTAGTTTATCACTAGCTTTAGTTGCGGTTTGTTTGATTTGATCCATGGCATTTGATGGCGGCCACTGGTAGCTCCTGGCACTGCTCCCCCTTGATAGCACTGGATACCCGGAAGGGCTCCAAATCGCTCCCCACCACCAGGTGAATGACTAGCGAGAAGGGGAAAGGCTGGGCCTATCAGCAAGGGCATGGTCGACCAACTTGGCAAAAACCCATGGCCCCATGGCATTTGTCACCATAGTAGATTTACCCATTCAACCATCACAAGACCCACTCGTCATTGTTTAGAACTGACTATGAATGCTAATACAGTACTGTACTGTTTCAAAAACCCTTGATATGATATTCAAGAATTGATTACGCTTATGAATATCCTCATTATTAGTCGCCTGGTACTAGCGTTGCATCCTGGTTGGTCATTACCGAACAGCACGTCCCTCCCATTTCACCCATATGATATGATCATGCATTATCTGTTGCCTTCATACTCGGATCTATAGAATTATGTTGACCCAAACCACAGAACCACACTACAATCCAGTCAACATTGCTGTTATACGTTCAGTGCTGTTGACTATCCATCATTGTTGGTTTTTACTTAGCTAAGCATCCTTAACCATCCTTAACCATTCTTAACCATTCTTACCCATCCTTCACAATCCTTAACCATCCTTAACCATCCTTAACCAACCTACCAACTAACTAACCAGAATGTGCGTTCCACATTTCTACGGCATCTCATGGTAGATCACTGCTGTGAATCTCATTTCATAAGTACCCCCAAATCATCTATTGTCAATCATTTACAAGTAACAAACCAACCAGTATGGTTGGTATAATTTTCCAATATTATTGCTTCTAACCCCCCTGTTATCAACCATGGTTGACCATCAATAAACCAACCATAACTTGGGGTACCCCCATGACTTGAGAAACACCTGTGGTGACTTCGATTCTGGACCACCATGGCTCCCGCCACTAGAATGTGCAGTCGGGATCACCCTCAGCTGACACCAGAACTGCAAGCGGTATCAGCAACCGCTGTGGACCATGATCTACCAACATCAAATATCAACCGTCATTGGCTTACCATGATTTACCATCGTCTATCATCAAATATCAAGTAATCAGTATGATGCTTAGTAGTCACTTATTGATGGAATCAGTCTTAGTCATCAACCATCATTAACCAATCATTAACCAATCATTTCCAGCTCTCGGCTAAACCCTCCCCCAGCCCGTCCTCACAGAGTCTCTTCTGAAGCAAGACCTTGCAGCACTGGTCAAAGGTCTCACTACTCCAAGGTCAACATGCTCATGGTCAACATTGGATGCCTAACAACTGCATAAGTTGCTGATATGTCATAACCTACGTATATTCACCTGTAATTCATGTTTAACATGTTAGCTTTTGTTTGTTCATTATCATGCTCATGTTACAGTTCGTAGTTTGAGGACAATTCTTGTTCCAGCGATTGGAATTACAAGTTAGTCAAGAGTCATGTAAAAAAACAACTTAGCTTGACAACTCCTACTCGTCAAGCAACATACTCAATATAATAGCAAAACCAACACTCTGCTCAAATGAGCTCGTCAGCCCATGCAACCACCAATCACCCAAACTTACGGTATCATGCACTTGCGGTTTCGACCCATCTGAAAAATACTTGTAGTCAACCAACAATCCAAAAAAAATATACTACAGAAAAAAAATGCTTAAGACCATTATGTTCTATTGTTGCCCATTATTTACCACTCTCAATGGTTATAACCCCCAAGAATAACCCTTAGAAAATCACCAGCCTGTCCTCTTCAGTAGAAAAAAAAAATCCTGCCATCTCTCCCAGCGCTTCAGCAAGCTGCTTTCTCCTGCTGGACCTCCCGCGCATGAACCACTTGTCTTTGCCACTCCTGCTGTCGCACAGAAGTTTTTCCCCGCCAAAACATCGAAGTTTCACAGAGACAGTTGCTAGGTTTAGAATCTATTGATCATGTTGATTAGCGTCGGGTCATAGACATCCAAGTGACACTTCACTGGTTAGTGGTTGACCATACAATGATGGTGAATGATGGCTAGTCCGAGTGCTCATGGTTGGCAAGTGGTCTGGCCTTCAAGTTGGTTCATCGTCCCTTAAGCAATCACAAAGGCACGACAAGTAGATATCCAAGAATGTATACCTCTACTGACTTCATCTCGAAAAATCATCATATTAGTCTCTACGACTGCTAGGAAGGGCAAGTATCAACATCCAAACACATTCGAGCCGGCTGGTTATTCAATGCAACAACTACAGCCACCGCCAAAACCAAAAGAATTATCAAACAACCACTATAACATATATATATATATACTGTAACCATGATCAACAATCATTACAACCTGTTGATCAACCATTCTGAGTCACCACCCTGCACCAGCCCTAACAAACCAACCACCCAACCACCCTACCAAGCAACCAACCTCCAAGCGCGCGCTGAGCTCAGCAGTGGCATTTTCCGCTGCCGCGGCGGCACCATGGCCTTCCTGAGGCCACGAAGTCTCAATGAGAAATCCAAGGATTCGTAAGGATTTGATATGGCTCTGGGTCAATATTAACCAACCAATTATGGGGGATAATCACCAACAATAGCTGATGAATATATATATATATAAATAAATATACGCGTGATATCCTTATGGCTGTGGGTCAATTCACCCCGTACCCCTGTTTCCCCTATCCTTCATGTTTTCACTATCATTGTTGGTGATTATTCCCATTCGTTGGTTCATATTGATCCATGTCTATATGGATAGCATGCATATATTCGTCAAAACCACATAAGCTGATGAACCAATACGGATTTTACAACCATAAGTCTGTAACTCTATATGGTCAATTATTCTGAAATGGATTTTAAAAACATGGCAAAGCAACCATTTTCGAGGTTCTCAAGGGTTACCAGGGCAACATTGACGTATCAATATGCCAGGCTGGACTGGAGCTTCCGGGGCCTAGAAACTTGACGTGGCTTGAACCAGCACGTCAAGCTTTCAGTTTTGCAAAGTCATGGTCTACATGATCGCATGCTACCTTGCACTATCAACCATCAGAAAAAATAGAGAGCGGGTATTCATGGGGGCTGGAAATGTGAAAATTGTAATTTTGCAATGTTTGGCCTTGCACGCGGATGTTTAGGTCTTGAAGGGAGCAAAACAGATGCCATGGATTGATCATTCTGCAGTTGAAAGGCGCGCAAGGTGCTGCAGCTATGTTTCCCATCGACGTGATGTGATCCAATGTACGTTCAAGCCCGCTCACTACTTCTTATGGTGCGCTTGCAGGCCTTGTTGCAGGCATAGTTCTTGGAAGTGCGCCTGGACGATGCCTTGTACTTGTTCAAGTACGTCGCCTTCTTGGAATGAATGAATATTCAAATTATAGTGCTTGACGAAGTAAAGGACTTTGAAAGAATGACGCAGCGGCCGGGCTTCATTGAGAAGACGAGCGTAATTCCGAAACCAGCTGAACACTTGCTCAGCGGCAGACAAATTGATGCCTTTGAAGCGCTTGCCGATGCGCTTGACACGCAAAGGATTGTAAGCGCATGTCTTCTTGCGACGCAAAGCATGGAAATGATCAACTGCCCAAAATTTGATCTGGTTCAAGGCAGGGTCCTCCTTGGCCTTTGGAGCAAAAGCACAGACACGATCCATAGCAAAACCATCCATGTTCTTGTACTTTGGCAAGATCTTGACCAAAGAAGCATGCACAGTGACACTGTTTTCACGTTGGTTCACGCATGTGACTGAAAGGATGCGCTGGTCACGAGGATTGACCAGCATAAACCAACCATGTCCATAAGGCTTTGACGGCTTGCCACTTTTGCGGGGACGACCTTGATGCACGCCTGCTTCTCCACACTTCACATGGACCTTGGAATGGCCATCGCCAACGACTTCAAAAACTTTGGCACATTGCGCCTTGGAAGGAGGCAAGAGCTTTTCATGTAAGAAGGTATCATAGGCTTTCAAAGACTTAGTACAGATCTCATTGCCAATCACGATGTCCTTGCGCAAATTCAAAGGGGCCAGCTCAGTCAAAGCCAACCAATACATCAATGCACTTCCATGAAGCTTACGAAACTGCTGTTCTTTGCACAATGACCGAAAACACTTTCATAGACATCCTGGGCGGCACGGGCAGGCACAGACGCCCGAAACTCCAATCCAATATGGTACTTGAAGTAGTCCACAGCAAAACCAGCCTTCATGCTTACAAAGATGACATCGGGCACATCATCAGGATCGATGGTGTTGATCTTCCTGCCACCTTCAACGAAGAAGTTTGGACCAAAAGTAGTTCGGCAACTGTAGTCATTGCACCGCATAGTTCGGACAATTGTGACGCACTCTCCTCCCAGAGTATACACCACTGCCAGAATGTCATGACCTACAGACATACTGCGATGCCCGCAATGACAACGCTTGAGGTGCGTACCGTAGCAAGCTCCCAAGTTGTCCATCCTTCACTTGCCCGATAATTGCCCCAATCAACTGCATCTCCGCAAGTTTCTCTGGACAGAAAAACGTGGCCATCATGAAACCTCAGAAGAAAAATTGTCACAAACGGACATGGACTTGTAAAGTTCCTTGACAAAAAAACTTAGGCGAGATTCGAAAAATAAACGCTATTTCAAGCATAGGCGCTCTTCTGGCTCCACCTTGACATCAGGAATGCTGTGCGTCTTCTCTCTCTGACCTTGGCTGCTTCCTTCTGACGTTCTTGTTGGATGAGAACATCACGTTTGCGAATAGCTTCTTGTAACCATGCCTAAGCCCAGATGAATTTGTGAAGTGAAAGAGAAAGACACCCTGCAGACTGTAGACAAACTATGGTAATTGAAAGACTAGACACAGTTTCCCAAGCAGTACGTCGGTCATGGTCGGCTGGGGGCGCTCCACCGTCTTTGTAATTCTTCAACCTAGCCTTGGAAGAATCCAGCGCAATGTCTGCCTTGCTCCACCTGATGCGACACGCCGTGATTTCCTTCTGAGAGGGTAAGCGATAGGTGACGGGCTGCTTTCCGAAAATGATGAAGGCGCTACGCTTCAAGATAGCCATAGCGTCCGTTCTGGACATACTACCCAAAGCTGGCCTGATCATCAAGAAGAAGTCATCGAATGAAACAAACAATGCCGCTTCGGTGTTGTTGTCATCAGGCTCTGCGTCCGGGTTATAGGCATTATCCAGAACAATACGCAACTGATTTCTGACAAACTTGGCAGAAGTCCAGCGAGCACGCGTCATGGATTCATCATCACCTACATCACAAAAGGCCTTCAGCTTCTTGGCCTCTTAGCAACCAATGTTTCCATCTAGAGAGCTGGAACACATTTGGCGAAGGGGGTTCCCTTGAAGAAATCGATGTCGGCAGTAGTGCGGAAAGAACTAGCGCCGCCATGATATCTTGAAAACATCATGGCAATGATTCGGCCCAACGGTGTCTTGCCTTTCCCAGCCTCACCAAGCAACCAGAGGGCATGATCACGAAGAAAAGGCACAAGCTCTTCAAGAATGTTGCGAATCTCTGGCTCAATGTCCATGATGGTGAGATCATATCTATTGCACAGCTTTGCAACGGTGGTATCATTTGCCAAAGAATCCAATGTCTTCTGGACCAAATGCTCCTGCCAGCCATGAATGGTAGAGCCTTCCAAGTTGATGTAGTGGTGGATCCATTTGAGCTGCTTCAGGTCGCTCTTGTCAAGTTCACCATGTTCTTGAATAAATTGCCAGCCGTCGTTTTCAGGTGGAGGGGCACGAGAAGATGGCTTGAGTTTCTCGGGGGTCAAGACATATTTTTTGAGTTGTGTGCCACCCAACTGCTCCAGCATCCATTGGAATGCTTTCCTTGCAACCTTCCTGTTCAGGGAGCCCCAAGCAATTTCTTTTCCAGAGCCATGAAGAAGACTTTGAACGTATCGGCCTGACACCTTGTCCTGGTTGATGTAGACATGCTTGAGAAGACAAAGGCGATCATCATTCTGGGGCAGCAGGAAGAATTGCGTGACCGTTTCAAAAGGTGGCCTGATCTTCAACTTGCTAAACTCTGGCAATTCTTCCCAAGCCTGATCCCTGAAGATTGATATCAAAATTTGTACATCAATGGCATCGGGAGGAATGTCCAGAATGAGGTCAAGGAAATGTTTGATGCTGGGGGACCTGACGTCAAGATCCTTGAGGGCTAAGTCGGTGACCAGCAAAGATCCTAGCGGCATAGGGCCAACACACATGTGCAGGTAAGTCCCGCAGGAAAAGGCTCTGGGCGGCCTGCACAGCATTGTCCAAAAGCAAAGCACATGGATCAAAAGATACCATGACTGTGCTTTACGGATGTGCAGAAGCAATGGGGAATACTTTGTTTGAGCAGAATGGCAACTGAGAAGAACAATTGCGGATAAGCTGATCTGTTATGTCTTAGAGCTAAGTTTATTGCTACATGCTTGAACATGATGTCAACTGCAGCACTCCAAAAAGAAGAGAAGCGAAGACAAGGAACAAAAAAACACAAAAACATGGAAGAAGGAAAAAAACACCAGAACCAAAGATTCAAAAAAGGGCAGAGTTTTTGATAGGGTCCCAACTAACGAATTCAGGCGCTTCGTCTTGGGCTATCTGAGGTTCAAGGCTCAGGGCGCAAACCCTAAACCCTAAACCCTGAGGCCTTGAACCAAGACCCAGTATTAAATCGGAGAGAAGATGTTGAGCTCCCACGAGCAAGGCTGAAGTCTTCAAGTCAGCGGTCAGGTGGCCATGGGGTCTGCGGATTTCTTTTTTCGTTTTTTCAAGGTTTTTGAGGAGTGGTCAAAACCCTCGAGGAAAACAAAAAAACAAAAAAAACTGCAGATCCCATGAGCAAGGCTGAAGTCTTCCAGTCAGTGGTCAGTCAGCAAGGCTGAAGTCTTCCAGTCTTGTGTTTTTTTATTTTTTTTGTTTTTTTGGTTCTCTTGAGGTTTGTTTTTTTGTTTTTTCTTGCTTTTTTGGTTTTCTGGAGGTTTTTGAAGAGTGGCTCATGGGGTCTCCACCTGCATGTCTCTACCCCCTCAAAGTTTCCCATATTTCTACAATCTGCATGTCTCCACCAACCATGGGTACCCCTTCTGAAAAAATAACCAATGAAAACCACCAGTAGCCATCATCCGGGCATTATAAACCCAAAGAAATGAACGTAGCTGTTGCGTTTCATTAAAATCCGAAAGCCATCAACATGATGGTTGTATGGCCAAATCATGAGCCAGTATGTTCAATTGGCAGCATATGATGCATAAGTGTATGCCAAACATCCGTAGCCAGTATCAGTCATTGACCATTGTGAACCTTTACATGAAGGAGCAATAACCATCAGTAATCGGTTAACCATCGCATCTTTGTCAACTTTGAACCCACGCTCCCAAGCAATATTATTGATCTCTGTCAACGTATTCTCAGGAGGATTAGCAAACATCCATAAACCATCGTGAACCATGATCACCCATCATTGGAAATCATCAGGATGACTTATCATTGCTCAATCGTTGGGGAACGCAATATACTAATCTTGGGTTCACTAAACACTAATTATTGCTTATCTATCAGTGACTGGATAATAATTTGTGAATCACATTCATGAAACATGCACTAATCTCATTGATTAAACATATATCAAACATTTGGGCGTTTCTCAAAATGGGGAACCCCCCCTAATACTTGGTTTACCACTATAAATGGTGAATAAACTGGATGATAACTGTTGGGAACCCTAAGACTTGAGAAACACCAAAATTCCTAAATCGTATCATTCAGAAATTCTTCACCATCGAATCCTCGCCATAGTTGTTGGATATTCTTCCCTATTTCTTGACCATTAGTTATGATTACCCTGATAAAACCCTATAAAACCTATCGATCTCCTATTATCAACCACTATGAAGGGAACTAGTCATAACCCCTTTGAATTCCCTACAAAAGTCTAGTTATACTAGTTATATACGACTTATAACCCCTAAAAAAATCCCTATAAATTCCCTAGGTCATCACTGGTACCCCGAGTTTCCTCGGCCGCGGGTGGATCTCCCCGTGGATCCCAGGCGGGTCGATCTCCCAGGCACCAGGTCCCGGCCGTTGAAGTTCGCGGCCAAGTTCTCCAGGTGCCGAGCCATGAGCTTCAGCAGCTCCTGCGGCGTTTCCGGAGCCACGTGGTGGCCAGGGAGGGGGTGGGAAGTGGTTGGTGAAACATGTGGTTAAGGGATGTTTAATGGTTGGTTGATGGTTGGTTGATGGTTGCTTGACTGTTGGCTGATGGTTGATTAATTGATCCTTATTGGTTGGTGAATGGTTGGTGAATCATGTGTTTAAGTGATGGTTAGTGGTTGGTGAATCATGTGGTTGATGGTTGGTCATGCTGTGATGTCTAGTGGTCAACGATTGGTTCTGAAGAACTTTGAATATGCTTCATTCCCGGATTCCTGAAATGGTGGTTTCTCAAGCCGTAGGGATACGCCCAAATCTTTTTATATTAACCAGTCATAGTAATCAACCTACCATTTTTGGGGCTTCCTAAACAGGCTTGAGAAACCGCGATACAATAGTTTTTTAACCACCAGTTTGTTTTTGTTATCCTCTATTAAGCATTCTACTTCCCCATAAACCTTTATATCACCATAGATCCCCATGGTAAGAAACCACCACGTGCACCCGTACACTTGCTGAATCATGGCTAGTTTCAAGGCCCCCTCAGGGTTGCTACCGCGACGCCTGATGTAGCCTGGGTGTGCCGTTTCGATGGCTTCGTGATCAGGAATCCAATGGGCTTGGGCTGGTCGTGGTTGATACAACATGATAGGTGGATTCATCGAATGATTATACTGATACTGGCGATAATGGATATGACATAATTATATATTGGTTGAAATTAGTGATGGGATCATAAACCAACAACAAGCAACCATATGTTGATGATTGATTCAACGAATTAGCTACAGTAAATAACTGTATTTTCATTCTATGAATGATCACAGTCTCTAACAACGAAGCTATAGCGTATATGATCTACGATTTTTCGCCAGAACTTCTTGAAATTACATACCAATCATACCCCATATGCTTGTTGAGTTGATGACAACCAAAACAGCGCCGATAAACAACCCAAGTTTCTTTTGCGGGGGTTCACCTCATTTAAGCCAAGCGGTGACGATTCATTCTGATCCAAATAGATCTAACTGTTTCATGACCAGCAGGTGCGGCAGTCCTCCAGTTGCTTGTTCTCAGCCAACAAGCTGTTCACCATGTCCCCATAGTCTTTCTCCTGAGTTGTGGCGTGTCTGGACAGGCCTTCATGGGGCTCACATGTGTTCCTACCTTGAAGATTTCAGCGGTCTGCCCATACATTTGTTCAGTCAGTATTCCAGTGAACACACATCCAAGACCACACACACAGAAAACATCAGAAAACAAACAAGTTGAGTTCGTTCAGCTTAAAGATTCAGAGAATACGAGCTGGTCTCTTTCTGGAGACAACCTTGACATTCGCATGAGCAGTTGCAGCAACAACTGGTACTGTAGCCTCTGAATGTTTCAGCTTGAAGCCAAGAGTCAACTCCTTGCAGAAGCCTCCGACACCATGAAACTTCCAAAGCCATATCGCGGCTCATGATGGCACAGTCGTGAGGCTTATCAGTCAAATTTCCTACCGAAATAGGCTAAGATTCAAGCTTTGCTGCGTGGTTCCGAATGGTATTGGTCGTCGAACAGAGCATTAGATGGATGCATGATATCATCATGATTGGATTGCATGGCTTGCAGCCAGATGTGGGCTGGAAACATTGGGGTTGAGACGCATCTCGCCGTGCAACAGGTTGAATGCTGCTTCCAGATCTCAAAGATCATGTGGCTGGAGGTCAAAACTCTGTACACTTGGGATGCTGAGCTATCCAAGTTCGGTGAGATTTACTTGTGGCCCACAGTCTGAATCAAAAACATGCCTTCTCCGTGGGCATTGCCTCCGAGCATGACAGCTTCAAAATAATGATCATTCAAACAGAACACAAAATATCGCTGTTTGGGCTTCTATTTGGGTGTTTCTCAAAATGGGAACCCTAAAAATGATTGGTGTATTAGCTATAAATGGATTAATCAACTGGATGATCCGGGGGCTACCCCAATTGAAAAACAAACCATTGATACATCTATACAGGTCGTACAGGACAATGTGGAAGCTCTTCCGCCAGAAAGTCGAAGAAGTCAAGTAGCAAAAGTGCCTCTGGTGGGAGTAAAGGCAGGCTATTCCCGCGATGTGTTGAAGATCCCAAGCGAATGACTGACTGCCAGGCGACTCCATCTTCTGAATTTGGTACCTTTGCTGCAAACTGACCGCTATTGAACCTGATTCCTGTACTTAACCAACATGCATAGGGATCAGCGTTGATCAATTGAGCACTTGGAGTGTTTTCAGATGCTTCAAAGCAGCCAAGGTACGTTGGCCAACGCTGATAGCTCCAACCACTTTTGTTTGCAAGACGATGAAATGCCATGGACCAACCACACTGTGCGAAGTTTCATCCATGCCCGATTAGTATGGACTTACATCAATGTCCAGATCACTCCTTTAGGATGGTTCCGCGAGGGCCGTACGGTTCAGTAAAGCTCCAGTCTGCCCTTGTACCAGCGAGTCCTCATAGGCATCTCACGAATGGAAATGGATGATATTGATGGTCAAGATTGTGGTCATGGTGGTGACGATGCTCATGACCATGATTGTTGGCAATCTGCCAGTTGGGCTCACCACGGCGTAGCAAATGGATCCAATATCATCCCCAAGTTAGGTAAGAAAAATGTCGTGGAAACCTATGTCTTGAAAATGCAGCATGCTGCATGCTGTAGTAATGGTATTCTAATGGTTGATGATGGTTTGTAGTTGATACAAATGGTGCATAATGAAAATAAGTGAATAGTGAATAGTGGTTCAAAATGACGGACTGTTTTTTGAGCTTCATACCAGCTGATAATGGTCAATGGTGGTTGGTTAGTTGATAGCAAGTATTCAAACCAACAGGCAAACCTCCACCAGCGCATTGGTTGTTCTGCTTCATCTTTTCGGACCAACCAGCCAGCTGCTGTGTATATGGTTAAGTCATGGGTTAACTTGCACCCCTTTTATTTACATCCCCAAAAATGAACAAGCTAGGTATCTCAGTTGGTAAACTGATTACTTCCCCTTGGTCATGATATTCGCTTCTTGTTGGTTATAGTCATTGCAATTAATCATCTTCAACGACATCATGGAATCATTCATCCCACTTTTCACCAATATAAACAATGTTGCAATCGTGTTGACCATTTGGACTGACCACTATCAGCCAGAATGATACAACCACAATCAGTTTCATTTAATCATGGCTACGAGTCCGTTCACCCCGTACCCCTGTCATTAACCGGGCTGTTTGCCCTATAGTTTTGTTGGTGAACTTATCCGACATAAACTTGATGGTTAACTGCTTGACCCATAGCCCTATAGTTGGCTATCATAAACTGATAATTGCCAACTATATTATATATAGTTGTAATAAGTTTCTATTATATAAGTTCTATTAAACTGATTCATAAACTGATTAATTACCAGTGCTCATCATGACTTAATTCAGTGCTAAGCACTACTACCAGCGATATGAGCCACTGATGACCACGTGGACCCAGCCAGCACGCAGCTTCCGCTTTTCTGCTGCGCTGCAGGTCCGGTGGAATGAGGCACCGTACCATACACCACCCCACCTGGAAGCGAGAAAAGAATGAGGGTCCAAAGCAATCCAGCCATGGAAGGTGTCAAGCAACAAGGTACTGGAATGTGCAGCTGGGGTTAGTTCACCATGGCTAGTTACGCCCTATGTTTGGTAGCGGTTTCCAAACCCCGTTACGAAATCATGTCTAATGACCACTTACGAGCCGTGGGGGTGCACATCCAAATAGCCATTCATGGTTGATCACGGTTGATCATTGGTGGCAGTGGCTACTTGACTATGGTTAATCGACTAGCCATGAATGGTTGACTGCTGTAAGAAGAGAATATGGTTAATGGTTGATGGGCCGTACACATGGTATATCACTATAGCCATACTTGGTTGATTGATCATTTGTCGTGGCAATGGTTGATCACGGTTAATCATGATTTGTATTTTTTTGACACGGTTTTTCACGTTTGGAGATGGTTGATTATGACTGATAATGCTTTAAAATGGGTGATCATGGATGATAAGGATTGAATCATGCTTGCACAAGGTGAACACTGTAATGGCAGCCATGAAGGCAATGAATGCGCAAGAATTATACAGTGTGCAACCAGGTGTATATGCAATGATATCTGTTGAATGTCCATATGTGTGCGTTTGCTTACACAATCAAGTAATCAAGTGCACGTGCTTGTATACAAACAAAGATAAGATAATAATACAATATCATACATTAATTATAAATGATCATAAACTTGTATACATCTGTGTGTGCTCCCCTGTGGAACCGCCCCAGACCTGATAAATCTTCATGTAGTTTTTCATCGAGGCAGTCATCAGTGGCCATTGGGGGATGCTTCGGTACCTGTCGCGTGGCGCGGTCGCAGTTCGACTGGACAGTCATGTTCGGCCCAAAACTCTGGACCCATCCGGAAATCTATCCATTGACCAACCATTGACCAACTACGAGCAGTTCCCATCAGCGACTCGAAAAGAGAAAGGCAAACGTGGTGGGCTTCAAACTCACATCTAAGCACTCTAAGGCCTCCTTGGTTCACTAAACTGGTTGGTGATCCATGGTTCACATCTAAGTTGGTTCACTAAACTTCCGAACAAAAGTATTTCCGGAATGTGAACCAAAACAGCCAGAGTTACTGTGCAAACGAGAACATTTGAATAACTAAGTTGCGTACAATTGGTATAGAAAAGTCATGGATCATTTATGTAGACTTTGAACTTTGAAGTATACTCATATTGGTGTTGCATCCACAAGTGAGTATCATGCAGTGCAATACCAGTAAAATAAACAATATATATATATATTATACACATATAGGCATATACACTATGTAATGGAACTATTTGTGAGCACAACGATGATGTGTGGATACAAAAAAAGCCTGTGTTGTATAATGATATGTAACAACAAACGTCTGTGAAGATACAATAACATACGTGTCTGTGCTTGCAGGCGGTCATGAGTACAAAGAGTGTGTGTATATAAGGTACATGATAGCGTATCAATCAGGTGCACAAATACGAACATACCACATATATGGCTGTGGGTCAAAACCCTTAGTCCCCCTGGTTCCCCTACCATTAACCATTGTTTTCTCTATTGTTGGTTGGTTATTATAAGCCATTGTTGGTTGGTTAAGAGCTTGACCCAGCTCACCATACCATACTCATCAGCAGCATGAGTCATCACGGGAGAACTGGTGCAGGTCGGTCACTGGGTTGATCTTCCACGGCTTCCTCATGAGGCACTTTGAGATCCTGCGAGTCGAACAGGTGGCATGCGGTTCAGCGCATGGGGATCCGAAGATGCCGCCATAAAGAATGCCAACAGATTGATATGGCTATGGGTCAATATTAATCAACCAACTAATGGGGGATTTACCACCCAATAATAAGGAAAACAATGGTGAATGATGGGGGAACCAGGGGTACAGGGTTTTGACCCACTGGCATATTGATATTTGATGGGTAAACCATAAGAATTAACAGCTATGACCATCTCTGGCAGTGTATAGACTTACGCTTAACGATAGATATATAGTAGAATACATTCTGTAGTGTTAAAGGGTCCCTGTGCGGCCTGCCATGAGTCAACCAAACCATGGATGTGCTTTGTCATCGTCAAAAAACAAGAGTGTTGCATCTCATCAGTTTCGATATGATTAGACTACAGCCTACACATGTCGATCACAATTTCTTCCCAGGTCACTTGAATATCTGGTTGGTTGGTTCAACCCCTATGAAACATATTGGTCAATCATTCACGTCCATCAGAGAGACACGTCCGCGCTCCCCAGTCCCACACGCCAGCAGCGCGCGGAACCTGTTCGAAAGAAAAAAGAACAAGTGAAAATGCAGCTGTCAGAACAACAACTTCGAATTGGACAACAAATGATCTCTGCCGGTGAAAGCGATAGCCAAGTGCTTTAATGCACGAAGGTCAAAGAAGGGAACCGCATTACCAACCGTCCCAAATATGTTGGGAAAACACTTGTTTAAGTCTACCAACAAGATATAGTATATTCCCTTTCCCCCAAGCATTTTTTGAAATGATGCCATGTCTATACATGCAGGACCCTCGCGGCCAGATCATGAATCGAATGGTGATGCCGTTGCGATCTGAACTACTACTCACTTTTGGAATTGTTTGCCCAAAGGAGCATTCATCATTACAATTTGTCAACCACGATGTACCAATATATCCGTTGAAAACGCTTGCGCAATACACTTACAACCTATAATCAAACATTCATGAATCACTATCAACGCTGATAATCAAGCATTCTTATTCACCAAATGTGTGTTTCTTACAATAGGGGTATCCCCAAAATCATCCAATTTTAGTAAATTATCGTAATAAACCAACCATAGCTTTGGGGCACCATGGCTTGAGAACCTCCCATCTTTTGCAACCTGTACGACGTCCTTGACTTCTGGTACTGGAAGCAACTTCTCAGCGTTGCCCGTCGCTTTCTTCTGGGCCTGCGCGGCGGGGAGCCTGCAGAGCTAAGCTTCGTAGCGTGTACTGCCAGTATACAGTTCTATATATTCATAGAAATTATATCTAGCAAAAAAATACTATATAGTTATGAAGCCTAGTTCTGTATATTCATTGCTGGTAGGATTGTTTGGAGTGCTATGAAAATTCGATATAGTTATATATTACTATAATATTCTACTGTTTGTTCACAAACCAATAAGATGTTATACGGGCGTTCTTGAAATAGGGGAGCCCAAAAAAATGGTTGGTTTAGTACTAAGAATCGTTCATGACTGGATGATTTGGGGTCCCCCTATTTTGAGAAACCAACCATATCTATGTACAATGATGCGTAATACCAGTACAGTCACAGTGCAGCAATACTTTAATACATGATGGATTATCATACAATACTAGTATTACTACATAATATCTACATAATGACTGATGCAAATGGTTGACAAATGACTTCGGCCGACATCCGGCTGTTTGCTGTTTTGCTCTAAGTTATTGACTTATGGTACTTTGAGGTTCGAGAACCAAAAAACATATGTGGAATCGCCCAAACATGGTGTATCCTGAAACATTGATCACTCGTTCTGTCAGCATGGAAGGCAGATCTCTCTGTGTTGTTGCAGGAGTCTAGTCATGGACAGCCTCGCATGTTGAACAGTCCTGGTTTCCCAAACATCATCCACTTTGGGACCCCCTTTGCTGGCCGCTTCTCATTCTTGGGGACATCGGCACAGATACTTCCCACCACATTGCTCCTATTGGAAAGTCAACATGTATTGCTATAAGTGGGTGGGGATGGGATTGGATTGGGTGGGATCCTGGAATCATTCTCATATCAAATCACGTACCTCCCAGGCAAGCCTTGTGAAATCATCCAACACTGCGAACCAGTCTGCTGTCATGAAGCAAGAAATACATAAGCCAAAATCATTGACTTGTCTGAGGATGTTCATCGAACAAGGAGTGCGTCCGTGATTCGAGGGTGGATCACACTTCGAACAAGGTGATTGATTTGGGCGCAAGTTTCACAACCAAGCAGTGGATATACTGGTGATTTGAACTATTTTCACAAATTCACAGAATCAAGTACTGCGTACACATCCTGAATCAAACATGGAATGAAAAGGCATGAAATCTGTGAATCGAATCAGCATATCAAGGTCCAACCGGTGAATCATGGAACTGATAAACATCCAATGGCTGTGGATCAATACCAAATATACTAGAAGTACCGGGGGTAGATTCTATGGTAGTCCGTCACATTCTAACCGCTTCGCTGGTCATTGATGGTAGTATAGTTCACAGCTGGGATGCTGGGGATGGACACTATGCTCTCCAAAAAAGATGAGAGATGTGTTGGATTTCAAGATTATTTACACACTAGTATGCAATTTTGCCTATCTCTGGCCAGGAATAAGCCTCCTTGAAGTTCAGAGTGCCATATTTGTCTCAACCCCACAAAGCATGATCAAATCAACCATTTCTATGCACACAAATTTCCTGAGACCGGTCAACCAACCAACCAACCAACCAGCCACCCATATCTAGAAATCAACATGGACCGCTCCCGCCTCGAGCTTTCGCGCGTTGGCTTGCCAAATCAGAGAGCAGGTCTTGTACACCGTCCTGTCGCCGCATACGCTAACTGCTGCAAGTGCGTACTGGGATAATGATGCAGTAAGCTAGTTTCAAAACTATAGTTTTGAGTTAGAGCGCAGTAACTGTAACTATAACTATGTTTGCTCAACATTATAGTATGATATAGTATGCTATCAAAAACGCACACCTTGTTCCGGAAAAGCAACTACAAGTATCCATTTGCATTTCCACTTGGTTTCATGAGTAAAATGAATCACTAGGAGGATCAGTGGTGAAACTGGAGATTAAGTCCTCTGGGATTCACTTCATCATACTTTGTCAGATTGGATAACGGGATACAACATGATACAGCTACCTCCATAAATGGCCGTTAAACGATCCTGAATCCATTTGTTATGAGCACGGATATCGGCGGAGCCATGGGCAACAAATTGGAAGGAATCATCCCCTGCGCATCCTGGGAGGTCCCCATGTAAGGATCAGAAAGGTTGCCCCAGTGACACCCAGCCAGTGAATGACGTTATCCATTCCACGGCTGGGGAACTGAGCGTGAACGGTAAAGTGGTAAACGTGTTTACAATAACAATGACTAAACATGGAGGATGACCAATGGTAAGCATGACGGGCACTTTGGACCGATCAGTTTTTCATTCTGCCACTATGCGCTTGATTCTATCATTCGAACACTATTTCGACTAAACAAATACAGAAAAGTAACTCAAGAACTTGTCCCCGCATGCGAATACCATGTCACATCGACATTGGGCTATGGGTCAAAACCCTGTACCCCTGGTTCCCATCATTTACCGTTGTTTTCCCTATCATTGTTGCTTAATATTGATGGTTAACTGCTTGACCTATATCCATTGATTCCCAACGTTGCTGGCGAAAATCATGGGCGGCTGCAGCCCCCCAGCAGTTGTACACCTCCCCCCTGCTTAGATCTGCATCCCGAATTAGAAACTGCTTATGAATCGCATGGTTATAAAGGCTGAGTTCAGCTAACTTATAGGGCTTATAAGGTTATATCCCAGCTAATCATCATTAACTTATATGATACAAGGTTATATCCCAGCAAATCATCATTAACTTATATGATTCAAGGTTATATCCCAGCTAGTCATCATTACCTTATATGATACAAGGTTATATCCCAGCTAATCATTATTAACTTATTTGATACAAGGTTATATCCCAGCTAATCATTCTTAACCATCATCATCATTATCATCATCATCATCATCATCATCATCATCATCATCATCATCATCAACCATTATCAACGATTGATTCCCATGATTTTATCATGCATCGCAGGGAACTCACCCTGGCCATCTGAGTGCAGTCTCCTTGTGCCCACACAGCATGCCACCAGTTGGACTGATGCGTATACGTTACCTGAAAGGCACAACTCAGTGGCTGATCCAACAGTTCCCATCAAAGATCCTCTGGTTGCGCCAAGTCAATGAACAGTTGAAATAGGAAGACCAGCTAGGAACGCCGGATCCTCATGGGTTTTCCACATCCAGGAATCGTGCTGCGCAGCTGCGAAGCACATCGCTATCCCAAAGGTAACAGTGGATTTCTGGGACAAGTCAAGGGATCCCCCGAATCATCCTGAGAACTGGCAGTTCTAATCGCAAACTGTTTTCTTGTCATATGTGGGATGTGGATGGAGTCAAGCATGCTGTTTGTATCTGTTTATTTGTGCAGACTTACTTGGGCAAAAAGTATCAGAAACTGAAACAGTAAGGTAAAGCTTTAGTTGGTTCCCAGCATCAAAACACCCAGGCTAAATTGTAGCACACCATGTGACAGGTCAAATATACATGGGATATCATGGGATAGTTCATATCATCTAAACCTCAAAAAATCTCAAATCCAACTGGATTTCCATAAGCCACTAGTACACTGCTTGTCTCCATGTGAATCTCTGTTGCTCTGTCACTTGAAGAAGTGCGAAAGAGAATAAAGTCTCTCATGGGTTCTTATGGTCATACACGTAGGTGTCAAGTTTGTCAAGTAATGGTTTTCGTGGGTGGGGTCGAACTGTTGATAGGGGCTCTCCAACCGCTGTTTGCTGGCTTTATCGCCACCCAACAGTTGATAGTGCAGCCAAGAACCAAGAATGTTGACAAGCCTACAATAGCTACTGGAATTGCGTTACCAGTCACTGACAATTTATGTGTATACATAGATATAGACATAGATATTCATTCATTGTCAACATACTACATTATATTGCTCAAAGATTCTATGTTCAATTACTATATAATTAAACATTGCAGAATCATATCCAATTAAATTCTATTAAATTCTACATACATAATTATACATATGTAGACTTACAAAAATATACACAAACATATGCAAATCTACACAAGGAAATGTATTCATATGTACGAAAAGAATTAAATCATGCATGTACTGGTTGGTGGTTGAACCACCCCTATGAAAAAACATCGCGTTCGTCAACCAACCAACCAACCAACAGTTTGATTTAACTACATTTGGGAACTAAGAAATCTCAATCAAACCACCAGCCAGTAGTTGAACTTAACCATGACTTTGCTGCTTGTTAACCCCTACGATTAACCACTTTAAATGGCTATAACCATAGTCGTAGGGATTCAGTATACAATGTAGAGCTTAAAGGAGGGTTATAGCAGGGGTGGCTATAACCCATTGCTGTTGACCCCAATGTATTGTATGGCTGTGGGTCAAAACCCTGTACCCCTGGTTCCCCTATCATTAACCATGGTTTTCCTTATTATTGTTGGGTATTATCCCCCACTAGTTGGTTGATGAATATTGACCCACAACCATATCAAGTTCACACGGATAGATCGTGAACCCCTTGGAGCCCAGTGCAGTCCAGCGACGCCCGCCATAGTCCACCAGGAATCGGCCAACAATGGGACCTCGTCGCGGCCAAGGATGCATAGATTTGACGGGATTCGAAGCCAGAATAGTAGGATTATAAGCCATTATAGGGGAATCATTAGACATAAAAGGGGTATTATAAGTCATAATAGGGGAATTATAAGACATAAAAGGGGTATTATAAGTCATACTAGGGGAATTATAAGACCTAAGAGGGGAATTATAAGACATAAAAGGGGGATTATATACCATAATAGCGGGAATATAAGCCATAATAGGGAATATACTAGCTACAATGGTTGGTTGTTTACTATAAATGGTTAAGAAACTGGATGCTTTGGGGGCACACTATTTTGATAAACCACCATATGTAAGCATATAAACTCATATGAAGCTATGCTTAAGAATTCATTGACAGTCATTGTAGATTGCTGTATTGTTATTGTGCACTTTCCTGTTGTAGATTGTTGTTGGCTATAGAACAAAGTCGGATTGGTTGTTGGATATGATCCATATGGCTCTGGATGAATCGAAACTATACCTAGGACCTAGTAGTTCATATCCCAACAGCGGGCCGAGTACTTTAGTCATTTGCGTGCAACCTGGCGAAACATCGCCATTGTGCAAAACCCATGGCATAATTTGGAGGACTGGCTGGACTGATTTCAACGAGAGGTGGGGAGAATGCCAATTATAAGTAGCTGGTTCCCCAGCAAAACAAGCGGGCAACCCTGGCTTCAGAAAATCACTTTGAGATTTCGCCAAACTACAGCTCTTGTTGCCAACCCCAATAAAATATAGCAGACCAAATGGCTAGATACCATAGACTCCGTGTATCACAAAGATTGTTTGACCCAATGTGAAGCACATGCTTCTTTTGTGTCTGGATCATTGATCATAGTTTTGGATCGGCCATTACTCAAATGAAGCACCATTGATCACCATTCATCACAATTGATCACCATTCATCACCATTCATCAGCCATGTATCACCATGCATCATTGCATCACCATAGACAATCACCCCTTGTTCAGCGTCATTCAACACTCAATCCCCGCAGCTTTTCCAGCCCAAGCTTCCAAGAAAGCGACCCAGCGTCACCTGTGCTGTCGCTTTGGGAGACCAAGTCATGCAGATGTTTTTTGAATGCTTCTTGGGGAGTAGACCATTTCTGGATATGGCTGTAGTCAAGGGCCCCTGTACCTCCCGCTGTTAACATTATGCCATGCCCCTAGACATTGGCTTGGTTGATAGGAATCTACACTGGAAAGCCTTGTTCTGATCCCCAATTACGGAGGCTTCCCGTAGATTTACCCATTAACAAATGAGAAGCCAACCATGAACCAACCATGAAACAACGATGAACCGACCATGAACCAACCACTTCTGGGACGCCCCCAAACAGCGCTGCCAAGCAGCTGCCGAAAGCTGGCGAACACGATACTCAGTGTTGCTGTATCCTCGGATGGTCATCGCAACCGTGGCGATTCGCATGCATGTGCGACCGGATCATGATGGTTCGTGATGGTTCTTGATGGTTCATGACGGTTCTTTACTGGTGATGGTTGATCCTTGACATGATTAGTGATGGTTGATATGGTTCTTGATGATTAACTTCGTTTGATTACTCTATGTGTAATGATGGTTGATAATAGTTGATGATAGTCAGAGGCCTGTCAGCCGCCAAAAACAAGTGCAAGAAGGTGTGTCTTTGAAAATCTGACCAAGTTGGCTCTAAGAAAGTGAGTGTCCGATGTAGCCACTATCATAACAGGAACCACTGCAGCTCCTTAATTAAGCATTGTTAACCAATTTAAAAGAAACACAAGCAGGACAATCACCGCATCATTGACCATTGTAAACCATTGTTGGCCACTATCTACCGATATAGCACTATTGGCCATCATAAACTGGTTCACAACCATGCATGAATGGTCATAACGGCAAAATATATAGGCAACCATTGTTTACCAACATGTTCCATCGTTAGGCATCATCAACCATTATCTTGCCCGTGTGAACCATCAAATGCCAAATATCATTACCATTGGTTACAAGTATTAAAGTCATAACTGTGCTATTGTAGAATAAGTGCCAAATAGCAAGCTTATTGGCGCTTATCCACATTGTTTGCCACAATTGACAATCATTTACATATCAGTTGACTACTTTCCCTTCAGAGTACTTTGCAAATATCAATCATAACATAACCACAAGTACAATCATGAATTAGAAATGTCTATTACTAACCACTATCATAGACATCAGAGATTATTGAGAATAGTTATCATTGACCAGAGTTCTGAATCATTGTTAATCATTCTTAACCACTAGTAGCTATATTTAAACATCATTGACCAAAAGTATCCATGATTCCCAGCCTTCAACCATCCATCGTTATCAATCATTCTTGGCCCCAAACCAATTAACCATTCCCAAGCCTATATGAATGACCCATCTTTGACCTGACATTCACCTACCTATCAACCTAGAAACCTATATCAACCTAGAAACCTATATCAACCTACCAACCTACCAGCCTATATCAACCCACCTAGAAACCTTTACCAACCTACCCAGGGAACCTACGTACCTACCAACCGCCAGCGCCAAGTCGCGTGTGCCTTCCTTGGCCGCGCGCGAGGCCCAGCCCTCTGCGATGCCGTTGGCCACCTGGGAGCGGCGCCGTCACAACGACCCAGCGGTGGGTCCTTGCACACGAGCTGACCACGACCTGACCACATCCGAAACCTAGACAGGTTGAGTGGATCATGGGTGGATCTTGAGTGGCTTTTCAGTGTGGATTTTCAGTGGATGTTCAGTGGATCTACTTGGTACCTCCATTTTTGTCACTTTCATGGGATCATGTCTGGGAATAGGGATGAATACCCTGCATCCAAAGCCTGGACAGGTTGAGATCGAACCTGGATCTGGTAATGTGACAAGAAAAACTGGGTTGAGTTAATATATGATACTGGATTGTTGCATTTAACATAATATAGTCGAATCTGGATCTAGCTACTATTGGAATGTGAAAAAGTATCCACTTGTGGGTCGAGTTGTGGCCCCCATTTTTGTCAAGGATGGAATGTAAAAAGAACATCTGGGTCTAGTTTTGACTGCGCCCTCTAGTTTGTACAGTACCGCCATTTTTGTTAAGGAATATAGTGGGATAATGGCCAGGAATACTGAATCGATTGGTGTTGGTGGAGCGGTTTCAGATGGTTCATGGTTGATAGGCTGGAGTTGAGATGGTTGATGATGGTGGTTCATGATACAGAATCGTACTTCAATCCATACTATTGATACATGTACTGCAAAAGATTAAAGCACGGCTCCAAAAATATGTCACAAGGCCCTAGTAAAACTGAGGAGCATCTTCTGAGGTATGGATTGGTAGTTCAAAAGTTTGACACTGTGAAGCACGTCTGCACACAAATAGATGGAAGATAGATCGATCGATAGAGAGGGAGATATAGATAGACAGATAGACAAATGGATAGATAGTCAGATTAGATTAGATTAGATTAGATTAGATTGGATTAGATTTGATTAGGTTAATTAGATAAATAGATAGATAGCAAGTTCGCTGACATTTGATATAGATGATTTAGTTTGATGTATATAATATATATATATATATATATATAAATATGTAAAGGTTAGTGAGTGAGATTTATCAGAAGATATTAGTGGATAGGCCGATATGTTGCCATGTATGTTCGTAGGATTTCGTATGTATGTTCAGTTGGCAAGCTTGCTTGGATTACTGGCCGGATCGCGGGGTCTTGATTGGATCAGGCTTGGAAGAGTCAGGGCCCACGGACCAAGCTGCTTGTAATGGCTTTGCTTGGGTCAATACTAATGAACCAACTAATGGGGGATTTCCACCAACCATGATAGGGAAAACCATGGTTAATAGTGGGGGAACCTGGGGTGGGGTTTTGACCCACTGCCACATCCTTTTTTTGGGACTATGCTTTGGAATGACTGTTGACTTGCTGCATATACAAAATAATGCGACCCAAGCTGCAGCTTTTACTTCATACACTTAAATCATGAGCAAACCTTTTGACTCCGAGCTTTGACTGCAGTAATCGTGGGACCTCCGATTTGTTTGACAGGTCCTGTGAATAGTCCCATGTCATGGACCTTGAGCCCCCATGGCCCAACCATCGCAACCCGCAACCACGGTAGCATCATCGTCGTCGTCGTCGTCGTCGTCGTCATCATCATCATCATCATCATCAAAAATTCAACCATCATCATGCGCAACCAACCAACCAACCAACCAACCAACCAACCAACCAACCAACCCACCAACCAACCAACCCACCAACCAGCCGCTGGGACTGGCGGAGGATGTTGGCTGATGATGCGAGCGAGAATGCTTCATCCATGATGGCACTATTGGTTGATAATGCTTGTATGATGATGACTAATGTTTTGGCTTATAATTTTGTTTTGTTTTTTTTGTGGTTGATGGTAAGTCTCAGCCGTGGTGCTAGGGCCATGATCCGAGCACCCAGAGATTGCTGTTTGCTTTGGAGCTAAACCAACCATGTCTGGCCCAAGACCTGTGTCCGTGCTACCTGACACCTGTTGCCTCGGGAATCAAGCAATAGAATGCCACCATTTTCTCATCATCACCCTGACAGCGGTTGGACCGCCATCCTGGGGAGTCACACTTCTCCGAAATGATCTTGTTTTGACAGATTTCTTGTCAATGCAAAATCAGGCGCGATCAAACAAAGCTGTGCCATTGGTTTGACAGCCATGGTTGGGGTTCTCACAATGGATCTTGATCACCAGCAACAAAAAGGTCAATTCTGGACATGGTACACACAATCGGATGTGCAGGTGGTCTACGTTTTGCCGCTGTCAGGCGGCTTGCCTATTTCGAATAAAAGGAGCGAGCCAAAGATCGAAGAAGCTGCTGAAATCATGAAGACCCAGGACTCCTGAAGGAAGGAGGCGGCAAGCAGGATTTGGTTCGGGCAGAAGAGATCACACAACTTGTAGCTTAACAGAATAAGAAGAGAAGTAAATGAGAATAAATGATTAGACCCATCTGAATGTGAGGACTTTGAAGAGCTACAAGTGGCTAGGAGAAGTAAATTGTCATTACTATCATGACATGGCAATGCAACACATACAAAAGAGAATCGAGGGTCCCAAAACTCCCCAGAAAAGGGTCGGCCCCTAGCCATTGCTGAACTTAAGCATTCTCCTTGACTGAAGAACAGGTATAATGCTACATGCCAATCTCATCTCCTTCTTCCAGTTGCTGGAAACCGGGAACTATGGAAGATTCCCACCGAAGAACGAAATACGTGTCATTGAGCACAACCCTGAAAGCCTCTTTAGGATCGCTGATGCTGACATGTGGCCCTCTGAGCTACATATCATTTTGGAAAAAATCGCTGTTGCTGGTTGCATGCGCAGGTTGAGGCGATCTGCTTGCTGCTCCCAAAGCAGTCCTGAAATCTACCTTTGATAAGCATCACCTTGGCCCAAGCCCAAGCGAGGCTCGGTGAAACCTGGTCACTGGATTTTTTTTCATGAGTTGCATCATGCTTTCCAACTTGTTCTCATGATATGCCACTGACTGGATGGAACAATTGGAGAAGCACTTGCTAAGCAGGAATTGACTCGAGTCAAATTGGCAAATCTCAGTTCATGGGTGTAATCTCTATCCGGCAACCCCAGGCAAATGTGCGATGTCTTTGTGATAACAGAACTATATGGTTGCGTGTCAAACATTGCCCAGCTGTTTGACCAGTTGTCGTCAAAATGTGTCTTTGTGAAAACCCATGTAACCCAATTCTCTGGGTGATGCAGTCATCCGGTTGCTACTGCCTCACGCCAACACACGCCTCTGCACGCCACATTGAGAAAAGAAAAGTGTGAACATTTCAGCACAACGAAATCATAAAATGATAAACCACCTCCTAACTGTTGAGTTACCACTACATACCATTACTATATCCACCGATTCAAGATATTATTGTAGATCACCTGCTATAACCCATCTTGCAAATCACAAGCGCTATATCCAACTGGCGAGTTCCCGCGGGTGCAACTGAACTGCTGGATCTACCAAGCGGCAGTGGTGAAGATCGACATGAGAATTCCCACGGAACAAACACCCGTAAAGCAAAGGCCTCAGCAGAAAATGTTCGTTCCCTGGCTGAATGATCGTGAATGGATCATTCCCTGGCTGAATGATCACGAACATGTTCATTTCCAGTTTGTCTTGGATGAATGGATCATTCCCCGGACCATTGAACCCTTCAGTTTGGGGCTCTTGCCCGGCAACTTTTTGAATTGAGGCCGAGGTAGGAACAAAACAGGGATGCTGCATATCATTCATATGTCAAAGCCTGGTACCCTTGCAAACACCGGTGCGAAAGCATCAACAAAAACATGTGCACTATAGAGTGAACATTGGTCTGTGCACCTACACATATTTGGTGATGTTGGGTATTGCCTCTTACATTGTCACCAATAACCAAGGGCTTCCAGTGTGGCAATCTCTGGAAGCCCCAGTTTCAAAAGCAGCAAAGTTCAGCGGCTCCAAAGCATGAAACGACACGCCGGTGATCCGCTTCAAGCCCCAGAAGGTAGCATCAATTCAGGATAGCCAAATGAGTCACAGGCCATCCAGCCATGGTCTCCCATTGCTCTGGTTTGTAGTACACGTAGGATCCTTTAACCACATCCCAGTACTGATCAATACTAGAAGATCATGCATATTCATTCCAGGAACCCTCTGTTACCTGGACAGCTGAAAGATCACCACATTGTGTGACCCGATTTTGTTTCATCATCAGTGGTTTGTCTGCACTTACAAGGCTGGTCTTCAGGTGAGAAACCAGCCCGGACCAAGTCTTTCACACCTGGCTCATCAGTCATCGTGACGAAAATCTTGGGACATTTCAGGACCTTTCCTGGATGGATGGGTTATTGAAGAGATCTATCACCGGTCATAGCTTGTAACACCAAGATCGAATCATAGCTGATGATGATTTTTCTGCTGATTGTAAGCTGCCTTCTAATGGCTACTAGCGTTGATCCTGGGTAATAACTAGTTGGCTGCTACTATCCATGCTGAATAATAGGGAACAAGCAATATGGAACGATCTATGATTGATGAGAAGCACTGTTGGTTCATACAAGATCCCAACTCTTTGGGGCTTTGCATACCTTCCGGCTTACCAATAGCTATGACTAGCAACTGCTAGGTTGGCTTTGTTCTCCCAACTTACAAGCATTCAGCTGAGCAGCATTGTTGATTATCATCAGCCATGACTAGCTTAACCACTATGAGCCATCATCAACCACTCATAAACCAACAAGTCCGAGCTACCTAGTCCCCAACCTGTATGCCAGAACCCAGAGGCCACTTTGCCATTTCTGGTCTTGTAATAAGTAAATCCTGTATGTGTGTGTATATATATATATATATCCGGTATTTCACGGGGAACCACACCGCCGGGGGATTGATAGTAGTGGGGGGGGAAAAGAGCATCTATACCACCATGATATATTGACTTTGGAAAACCACTGAACACGACTAACCGTTACTAACCACTGTAAACCAATAGCACTTTTCACCACCCCTACACACTAGCACTTTCAAGCTTATTGATCCACCATTCTGAAGACTCAACACTGACCCCTAGGATAAACTACCATTGTCAACCACTACGAAGATTGATGACCTTAGACAATTCACTGCTCATACGACGGTTTCGACCCCCAAAATGGTTGGTTTATTACTATTGGATGAGGACAGGGGGCGCCCCAAACTGGTTTGAGAAACCCCTATCTGGTTGGTGGTTTCAATATCAAAAATATTAGTCAACCAGCAACCATTTGTTAACAGTTACTAGGGAAACCAAACACATGTGAATCAAACCAGCAACCAGTAGTTGTTTCACCAGTATGGTCATCCCTTATTCTCAACCATTACTGGGTACCTTATTATAACCCCTATTGAACCAACCATTAACTATCGTGGTTGGTATCACCCAATACCCATTCCAAGGAAGCACGCAGGGAACTCCGGTGCTTCAGCGGCAAGGGACCGGTCCAGTAAGGATCCCAGCCTGGGGCAGCAAGATCTAAAACGCCAGGCGCCCATGAGTGCAGAAGTTCCGTGAGGATCGCTTTATGGATTTATGGTAGATATCCATGGTAGATATCCATGGTAGATATCCATGCTAGACATCTATGGCAAATATACGTATGAGAAATATGTAGAGCTATGGCCAAGTGCTAAATGTGCCCAGAAATCAAGCTATCACGAACAAAAATAGCAAGCGTTCACAATTCATGTGTTTTTTTTACCAAGCAGTTCCCACCCTATACAATTCTGTGAGCTTATTCAAGCCCCAACCAATCATATGGCTATGAATCCGCTCCGATCAAGAAATAGACAGGTGAACAAACCCAGCATGGCATAGCCAGTCACAACACCGTGTGTTTCATGGGCAATTTCTGAGTTCCCCACACACACAAACGGCGAAGCAGCACGTATTATGAGAATCAATGGTTCTTTACCATTCATCAGGTCTTAACACATCTTGACCATGTTGGTTTTCGGCAAAATGTTTAAACATGATTTTGGGCTAATGATATATCTATAGTCTATATACGTAAATACAAATATCATAAATACATATATATATTATAAATGTCAGACCTGATCCAACTATTCGCAAACACGGTCTGTAACAATATGTACTACAGAGGGAAAAATAGCCTAAGGCTATATCTATACAGATATCTAAATATATATATATATGTATATGTCTGAATATATGTGTGTTTCAAACCCAGTTATAATATAAGGGCATTCTGGTGTAGATAGATGTCATATTCCTATCTTCACTATTTTACTTAGATCATCTACATCAACGTTTGTGGGGATGGTCCAATGACACAGCATCTACTCCAGGATCCGTATGGAAGTGCCTATTTCAATGGATGTACCTCCAAGCGGTTGGCTTCTGCCAAAAGAACTGATGCCTTGGGGCTTAGGAAACCGCCCATAAGAAGAGGGGCCTTGGGAAGCCAACTGATAAACATCAAGAAGCAAAACCAACTGATCATTGCTGGGATATTACTGGGATATCCTTTCCCGTAACCAGTGATAATTAATGGATACGAATGGTAAATGTTGCTGCCAGTACATTGACAAGTCCGGTTAACAATGGTACAGTAATCATATAAGAATTGTTGGAAAACACATATTTGGACAAGCACAGCATGGCGTAGCTGTGCAAATGAAACGTATCAGCATTCTCACAGAAGCGAAGCTATTGGGGGCTCACAATGTCATCGACTGATATCCCTTTGCCCCGATATTCATGTCTCGATGTGCAATACACAGAATGCAAAATGTTGATTGCACTAATCAACCACCAATCAACCACTAATAAACCGCATGTCAACATTACCCGGTATGCTCAGGGTCACAATCAACACCACAGTTGTGTGACAGTGCCGCTTCGCGGCCGTAAAAGACTTCCAGCATCATCAGGGTTGAGACTTCCACCGCTGACAGGGTAAAAGGTCGCTCCTTAGCCAGCCAGCAATGCCAGCAAGTAACCAGTGAGGATTTGGCTTCGAAACATGTGGCTATGGGTCAAGCAGTTAACCAACCAACTTTCATGGGGAATGTCCACCAACAATTTCATAGGGAGAACAATGGCTTTAACAGGGGCGAACTAGGTTTACGGGGTTTTGACCCACAGCCATGTCAGCCTAGAAATGAGGGCAACTTGTGATTTTCGCAATCCACTGTGGTGGTTCTAACCATGATGAAGCTTGAACATGTCGCTGTCAATCGCGAAGTTACTTGCTTCTCAATAGAATCATCATCCAAACACCAGAAAAGTCAAGTCGTCCTGTGCAAAGCCATTCACTTCGACGAGAAGCGACTGCGTACCAAATCATTTTCCAAACGATATCCTCAGCACAGCAACAGCCTTCAAGCCATGTCCTCACAATGTCTTCACCATGATCCAAGGAATCGAAGTACTAGCGACAACCTGACCGTTGCTGGTGCGTAAGAACAACTTGACAATTACTAGCGTTGATTCACTTCGCTGGACACCGAGAGGTGCCGATAGGTGTGCAACTGGCAGCCTCATAGCTCAATATAGATTCATCCGAGCTATGAGGCTATATGAAAGCTATGAGGCTACCTTATCAATGAGCTTTCATAGCTTATCATATAGCATAGCTTTGATATATGAGGCTACCAGCTATGAGGCTATATTCATGTGCTGGTAGCCTAAAGCAAATCACCTCCGAACGAAAACAGGGTACCGTTCACTGGCGCCTCGCGTTCTGAATCGCGAAGTTCCTCTGGCTTGGCATCAGCAGTTGCAGCAAAGTCTGCAATATCCTGGCGGTTACGACAAATGGAATGATGGTTGGTTGCTTTGCTTGCTAACATATATGGGTGTTTCTCAAAATTGGGAGCCCAAAAAAATGGTTGGTTGAGTACCATAAATGATTAGTAATGGATGATTTGGGGGTACCCCTATTTTGAGAAACAGTCATATGCTTCATTAGTGGTTCACTGACGTTCAATGAAAGATGTCTGATGGCCAATAATGAATATACTAATGGCTATAGTTAATGGTGGATAATGGAGTTCCTATTTTATGTACTTCGGATCACGGCGAATAAACGCGATCAAACAATTTGGTTAGGACCATTGATCATTGGCTAATACCTATAGATGTATGTAAAATGATGGAAATAGTAGCTAGTCAGCAGTCCAAGTCTAGTCTTCATCATACCATAATCAACATGCAAGCCGCCTGAGAATCGGGTTCCACAGATCAACATCAACCAATGACGGATATCAATATACCCGTTGGTGGTTGAACCACCCCCCGTATTAAAGATATCAGTCAATCAACCAACATCAGCCAGCCATGTTTTTACTACTTGGGAAAATAAGAAAGATTAAAACCACCAACATGTCATGTATGTTGATCCTTACGTTGGTCACTGTGGATCTCTGGTGCCCTACTTTTGCCCATGTACCGCCATCAACCTATGCCGCCGCAGTCTTTTTCCAGCCTGACGGGCATGCGAAAATATTGAATGCACTCCGGGCAAGCAACCCAGCTGAACTTAGGAATGATCAAGTAAGTACTATCTGATCGAGAAATGATAATCAAATTTGGCCGACTGTTCACAATTACAAGCAAGCTGATCAGTTTGTAAGCCTTCATGGCAGGGCAATGAGTCAAACCTCCAGGATTTGGTCCAACTAAGAACTGAAGACTCCCCAGATCTTATCATAGTGAGGTATATGACCGTGGATTTGGCCACGGAGGGAAGGAACTTGAAAGAACTCATGTATCAGTGATACACATACCCTGGGATTCCAAGGGTGCCATTGTTTGAATGGTTTTTACTTCAATGCATCAAAAAGGATCAACTTCTGCTTTAATGGTGGTTAAATCCTGGGCATATACACATAACTTAACCATTGGAGAACACTCCCCATGTTCAATATCTCAAGTATTTACCGATTGAGGATAGTCTGATGGTCTGATTTGATATTCTATCTCTAGAAGGAACACGATGCATATGTAGATATAGTATGCAAGACCTGTGATAGTCTTTGATCATTCCGAACAAAAGCGGATGGGGGAGTTCCGGACCCTGCAGTCGCCCACCAACCAGTGCCATGACATGCGCCCGTCCTCGCCCGTACTCTCAGGAAGCTTGTCTGGGATCTCTGTGGGCATGATGGCAATACCCATGAAACTGCTGATTAAAGACATGAGCAAAAGAAACCTCAGCAGTGTGAAACAACGGCAACAAGCCTTTCATAACTTGGACCCCAGGCGCAAAAAAGTGTCAGTGTCCAGTCAGTCAAGCTCCAAAGCATTTACATCTACCGAGGGGTAGCTAATGATAAGGATTTCTGTTGGGAACTCAGCTCAGCTAGCTAAGCATGACAAGGGTACCAGGTCGCAACGCCTCCGGACACGACTATCCCATCTGAAGAATACCAAGGCCATGATTCTGCCCGTTGTGGGTGGCTAAGTTGGCACCAAGCTCTGCCGGGCCACACGTTGATCCAAGCCATCATTGAACGAGGACTGACCTGAAGTTGAATCCCCAGACTGGCAAAAGCTGTGTTCAAATCTGCAGAAACTATAGATTATCAGTATATAAAATAGTAGAATCTAGTTATGAAGCTATGAACAAATCTGCAGAGGCTATATACCTATATCAATATGTAGGAATTGCATCTACCGCAAATCCATCAAATATGGATACAACTAGTGAATCATGTTGAATCCCTATAAGAGTTCCAATGGTTCTAGTAGACTCATGTTGATAAGCCATCAAATGAGGATCTATAATGGGGATTATGGAATTGTTGGGATCTACTATGCAGTTGAACCCCCTATCAAACATATAGGGCTATGGTGCTGAACAAATATTGAGGGGACGATGAAACCAGCCCATCTACTCTCGTGGACTTCTTAGGAAAATCATTTCTTCCTACATACGTAGGGTCAGAGTTTGGTCTATGCACATTCCAGGGTGAAGTAGCCTACTCTCATGCGACGAACTGCCTATTGGACGTAACAGCAACCCCAACAAGATCAGGGATAAGCATGATTGCATAACCCTATCTACAAAATAAGCATTAAACATCATTACTAATTACACCATTCTGTTTCAAACAAAAACTTCGCAACCAGCGACCACCAAGCATGGGGTTTGAATCGATGTCCACAAGGGCGGGACCCTTAACCTGGAACACTTGCGTATCTGGCGAATCTTTTCTCCTAAACGAATCTATGATTGTTGTATCTCCGTTTCCGATGAAACATGGGCAAGCGAGCTTTCATGATATCAAGTCACTTACATGATTGCTTCCTAAGTGCTTGTCATCGCCGTGACGCTTTTTTGCGGTGTTGGCTTGCTCAAAGAGGGACACTGACCATGCTCGCCATGAAATGATTGTGTTCCCAAACTATTCGACGCTCGAGTTGTTTGATTTTAGGCATCGTTTCGCCTCCCGAAGTCAACGCAGACCTACCCGCAACCCTAGTTGCACAGCAGCGCCCCAAGGTGCATCAAACTGGTTGCTACTAGGTCAAGTCTGACCTGGCCGAAATCAGTTTACCGCCCAGATGTACAGAAGCGCTACTACCCACGACACCCATGGCTATGGCACTCATATGGGACATGCGCACAGTCATGATCAAACGTCTTTGTTTCCAGTGAGAACCTCAGAACCCAATCAATTTTGGAGTTACTTGTAAGCCACAGCCATATCAACAAATCACAACAAACATCATCTCCATTTGTGTGCATACGTATGTACATGGAATGATAAGCATGTATATAGACAAAGAGATATCATACATATTTATTTATTCAAATTCATACACACACATTATAAAATCACTCAATATACAATTCTATCTATAGATATTTCAAAAAACATATACATGTGCAAAAACATATAAATCAATATGGCTGTGGGTCAAAACCTTGTACCCCTGGTTCCCCCATCATTAACCTTTGTTTTCCCTATAGTTTTGTTTGCAAATCCTCCATGAAAGTTGGTTGGTCAACTGCTTGACCCAGCTCCCCATTTTTGTAAAAATACATGAGTAATCTGGTGGGTCGGGAAGGTCCCAACAAGAGCTTTTGAAGCCTTTGCTCCGAGTCGCGCCTTTCTGCTGCTTGATGGCTGCGCTGCGGTGATGGATGTTCTATTGATTGGTGTGTGTTGCATCATTTGGGAACCCCTGTGGTTTCTGAAGCCATTGGGATGATGCTGGTTGATCATAGGGATTCATAGAAGATAATCCCCAAGAATCATGGTTTAACAACTACTATGTGGTGGTTTCTCAGAACAGGGGACCCCAAAAAATGGCTGGTTTATCAGGAAGAATGATTAGTGTTGAATGATTTGGGGGTACCCCAATGTACCCCGTTATAAGAAACCCCCATATGTTTAGAGTTTAGAGTTGACTAGTATCACCTATGATCACCTATGTTACTGGCTATCTTAAAAAATGATGTCACATTTGTGGCTATCACTCAACAAACATAAATGATTCGGATCAGTATTAGTTTTTTTGATTCTGCATCAATATTTCATATCTGATTGATAGTAGTCACTATTCAGTATCAGTTTTTTAATGATCAATACGTTGCAGCATGAATCGATACCATAGTAAAGCAATGATATCAAGGCGTGTTCAAGAAGTCAATGGTTCAATATGTTTCCATAATTGGACTAGTCACTGTCGGTATATTTGATGGCCAATATCAATTGCATCAACCAATTGGACAGGGAAAATGCTAGGAGACGAGAGATGGTAGTTGCCACTGCTTTCAAAATATTTTCTATCAAGTACTAGCACCAACCCAAATACTCCACGTATCTTCAGCTACGTTTAGCCATAAAATGACCTAGTTATGTAGGTAAATATACATCATACATGGAGCTGAGCTTCTGGGCAATGCTTGAGCTGATTCACATCATAGAGCCCTCACCATACGGCGCGACGCCAAGCTGCTCGTTCGCCGTTGCCAGTGACCAATGACTTCATCACGACGAAGATCAGCGGTCCGATGACGAGACCGAAATTTCGGCTGCACTGAGTCATGATCCTGGGGTCGCAGGGGGCGAGCTTTCAAACGAGTTTTGGCGCATGTAATGATGGTTAGGATAAATTGACAATGAGTTACTGTAACTGGGGTTGATAGATGAGTGATTGTTGATTACATTGTTGATGGTTCATGAAATCAATTGAGATCATGATGATCAAGAATAATAGTCAGTATTGCTTGGTAATGGTTAGCATCAATATGGCTAACAATGGCAATGATGGCCACTTAGGACAATGATGGTGTGTCAGTTTATGCGCTGAGGCAAAACATTGCCCATCTCGGAACCGGGCCAGTCTATGGTCCTAACAAGTGGTGATATGTCATCCCCGTATAACGGTTCGTTCACAGGTTTTTCCGGTCCACCGAATTGTAAACCCAGCGGTCCCTACTATCATGGTTGATATCTGGCTATGGGTCAAAACCCTGTACCCCTGCTTCCCCTATCATTACCCATTATTGTTGGTGGTTATCCCCCATGAAATTGGTTGGTTAACTGCTTGACCCAGCTCGCCATCTCACATCAAACGAGTGGCATCCAAAAGGTCTTGCTCTCGTGCACCGTGACTTTGGTCCAGAAGAGGATGCCAGGGACAACCATCAAGGGACCGATGAAGGCTCCAATTTGAATGAAGCCCAGCATCGTCCACCTCAGCGAAAACGCTGGAAGGGGCTAGGTGCAAAAGCTTGCAGCTCAAACATGTCTGGGAGAGGTCCGATCTTTTGAATGCTTAGTTCTAGCCTCATGTCACTGATGTCAAATATACAACAAACGCTAGCCTGATGATTGGGATTCCTGATAGCGAAAAATGCGCACGGAGAAGTGACGATTGCTCTTTTGCTTATCTGCTTACTGATAAGCAGTATAACCTCCCGGTCTGATGTTGATAGATAGGCAGTATGTTACAGTTTGTATAGGTGAAAAACGACCGAGCTATAGCAACAATTAACCCAGACTTAACCAACATTTGACATATATATATATACATATACAATATATATATATATATATACATATACAATATATATATATACATATACAATATATATATATATATACATATACAATAAATATATACATATACAAATATATATATATATACACAACAAATATATTTTGCATATTATATATATATATATATATACGTATGTACTTTACCCTGTTATGACAATAACCAGCTACATTCGAAGTCAACCGAGAGCAACCAAACTAATCCTGAGCTGGTTCTCCGAAACTATCACAAAGCCCTTCGGAAAAAAGAAGCCCAACAAGTTGCACCTGGCGACTCGCAACATGGGATGCAACGCAATCCGGTTGGGCGACATAATGCTTGCAGGTAACAACCTACTAAACACATGTACTTGAAGTAATGGTCGAAGCGGAGAGTAGTGGTTAGCTTTTGGTTTGTCATCTGTCAACCAAAAATGATGCAAACATGGATAATAGTGATCAAACAATGATTGCTAGAGGGTTTACCAACGGTTATTGAATGCGGTATGATAATTTACAGGGCTGTTGATCAGAGATTAACAGCCATCATTACCAACCAGCAATCAAACATGGGTCTGTCCATACAAATGAATGATGATTGGTCAATTGGTGCCTTGTAGTTAATGATCTTACATGATCAATATCTAGAAAAATCAATCAGCAAGAATCAACATTTGATTAATGATTGCTAACGACCAACCATCTCAATTACCAATCCCCACTCACTAATAGTGTAGCTACTGAGCCAAAATCAGTATCAAGCACCGATAAATATGGCTAGTACTTCCAGTTGGTCAACATTGCTACTCACAAATATGAATCAATCAATGGTTGTAGTCACTAACAAATCATATATAATCAACACTAATATTGATCAGAATGGTTTTCTTGAATAATAAGCTGATTATTCATATTAATCAAATAGTTGTGAATACCATTATTAGCCATCCTGTGGCCAGCCTGGTCATTCAAGGTCTAGGTCACCATCAACCATCAGTAGGCATCATTGACCATCAATTGACTGATCATTATATAACCATCAATTTCACTATCACTAATCAAGATACTTAGTTGATTGTGAATTAATCATTCACCATCATTCAGAATCAATTAATCATCTACTATTATTCGCCATTGCTCTCAGGCAAATGATCCTGGAAGTGGAAAAGAAAGCACCATCAAAACCGGTTTACCTATTGAAATGATTTGTGGCTTCCAGCTGTGTTTACCACAGCTGGTTGGTGGCTTCAACCCCTTAAAAAAAATGAGTCAACCAACCAACCATTTGTTAATACATTTGGGAAAGTAAGAACTGCCAATCAAATCACCAGCCAGAGAGTGTAAGCATGATTTATTCAAAGATTGACTTTCCAACAATCAAACATTGTAGTTGTTTAACCATTGTTGTATAGTTATCATTCCCTATGATCAACAACTCCTAATGATTATAGCCTTCCTATCTTGGTGGCTTATAGATCCCTTGCCAAAAAATATGTTTAGTGGTTATATGGTAAATCAATCATATCCCAAAAACACAACAAAAACCTAAGAATTCGTGGGTATAAGCCATCCAGCCATGTTTTGTTCATGAATCAATCGATTCACCATCAACCATCCCCTCTCGCAGCACGGCACGTGTTTGGAGTCAAAAGCAGGACGGTCATCGCATGGCTACGGTTAATAAACAACGATCAGCCAGGTTTTTTTGATGCTTAGTGATGGTTAGAGGTGATCAAAGATGGTTAATGGTGATTAATCATGAATCCTCGTGATTAATGATGTTGAATGATGTAGAATGATGGTTGATGGTGATTAATGGTGATTAATGGTGATTAATTGTGATTAATGGTGATTAATGGTGATTGATTGCGATTAATGGTGATTCCTGGTGATTATTGGCTGGTGATTAATCGTGATTGATGGTGATTCATGATGGTTAATGGGCTGGTTATTGCTGATTAATGGTTCTGGTTTGTCATTGTTGTTCACCCATATTCACGAGGGTCTCTGGGTTTCTGGGGGCGGCCGACAAAACGAGAGGATTCACTCGAAATCATCCAGGTTTCCCTGGTAAATTGATACCATCAAAGCCAAGCAGCCAAGCAGCCAACCCAAATTAAGTCAGGAAAGCGAGTGATAATCATAATCACTGACTTAATCTGGTTTAATCATAATTTGCTAAAACATAACAAATGAATTACCGGAATTACAAAATGTTAATCTTTATCACTGCTCATTCGTGGGTAAGCCAACAATTCTGCTGCCACAAGATCCAAGCAATCCAAGGTACCAAACGAAGTTCACGTTGGGGCTGTTGGCGGTTTCGTTGATGAAAACCGCAGATGCCAGCGACACGAGCATGGTCAACGTGGGCAAAACAATCATGAGTCTGCGGACATAACGCCTCATGCTGGCCCCAGAGGGAAGTCACAGCAAATTCCGTGGGATTTCCAACACGTGAACTGCTTCCACGATCACCCTTGATATTTTCAATGCTCCCTTTGAGGCTTTGTCTCATGTGAAAGCGATTCTTGAATCACGTGTCATGTGCTTGATCATGAAGTGCCCTGAGCACTGCATGCACCCTTCTTTCCTGCCTTTGCTTCTGCTCTTTTTTCTAGCTTTTCTGTGGCGCTCTCTCTCTCTCTCTCTCTCTCTTAGACCTTCTCTGTACATACTTCTCTTGGTTCCTCCATCTCTCTTTGTACAACAATGTTGTGCTTTTAGTTTCAGTCATTTCTCTCTTTGCATTTCCGTCTCTGTCTCTCTGCCTCGACATGTAAGGATGCCGGTGATATATGGTGATCATGTGCTGTTTCTATCTTGTTTTCACCAGTCTCAACGCTGCGTTTAGGTCCAACCTCTGCCACCAGCAGGTATGGCAAAGAACACAATCATATGAGAGGAAAAACAACCACATCACTAAAAACAAGCATCCAAAATGAACCAATCAGAAAGATTTTAGGGGTTATAAGCGATCATAGGATGCAAAAAACCGGAGCTGCATTCAGCTCGCATTCATCACTGCTGTTGGAGCCCAAGTGCTGGTTCCAATTCGTTTCATCCACCAGCTTCTTCCCGGCCTCGAGGGCGGCTGGCGAGGCGGCCCTGTCCCAGGTATCAAAGCTGGGCGCAACTGGAGATGTGGGGATCGCCCGCGGCAACGGCTGCCATTCCAAAGCTATGACAAGGCCAGCTGTTTGGACGTGAACTACGACTATGGCTTTTGGGGATGGGTATGACCCACAGTCGTGTGAATAGGTGATGATCCCCGACATGATGCGACCAGTTGGTTCATCAGTTGGTTCACAACGATTCCAAATTCCAGGGTTGATCACCATGACCTTGGTGCCATAATCGAGTTACCTTAGTTGCTAGGGGTTGAAGGTCAACATGGTCCATGCTGATGAGTATTCATGAGAAGCAACTAACAAACTTGCAATAATTGGCATTAGGGAATAGCAACCAACAAAAAGGAAACAATGCCCGACTGGTTGGTGGTTGAACCACCCCTATGAAAAATATTACTCAACCATTTGGTACCAATTACAAGGGAAAATCCACATGAAAAACATCAACCAAACGAATTTGTACTGGCCGGTTGCTGGCCGCTTACTGGCCAACTTAGTTACCCATATCAACTTTTTGTTGTTGTCCAGGTCCCGACAATAAAATCATCAAACCTCGTGTCAAGCTGGTGGTCCAAGCGGGAATGCCGCCTTTGTTTAGGTGACCCCCATTTTGGGCGCCCATGTCTATCCGCATAGACTGGATATATGATATGCACTCACTATGCGTTGTAAACGTTTAAGGGATAAGAACTATATATATATGAATGATATTACACATACATCTATAATCATCTATATAGATATGTCCATTGAGCAATGCGTACGTACGAGCAGTATATATTCATATGTAGAGATTACGTATAAAGATGCAGCGAACAAAACACTTTGGGGCAAACACTTAATTAAGTGCAATGCATGTGTACTTCCAGGGCGTCATCACGGAGTCTTTACACTAGATATATACCTGTACAAAATGTGTATATACTATACATATATATATATAAAGATATATATATATATACATATATATATAAATATATATATACTATACATATATAATAAATATATATATATACAATATGTACATGTAAATATATCTATAATTGTGTATATATGTTTGTAAAGTTTGGATAAATGTATACACGACACCCCCATCATCCCTCGGTCTGTACACATGCAACCCAGTCGTGGTGATCTCAGTCTCGGACGACCATGGCCAGCCTGGATGCGCAGCCACCCATTGCCACGCGACCAAAATGGCTCTCCCAAATACATGGCGTTATACCGAAGATATTGTGGCTTAAGATGCTGTTCAGTTCTACCAAAATATATGCTTTTAGAATAAGATATACAATGTTGTACCAAATAATATGGTGTCGTACGAAAATACATGGTGCTGTACCCAGCAAAAACTTTGACGATAGTGGTTTAAGATAGTGGAACCAATATGATGAACGAAGTGCTTCGCATGTTGTCGCCGAATAACCTTCCTATGGTGGTTTCTGAAAATGGGGGACTCCCGAAAGATGGTTGGTTTATTTCAAAGATGACGCATATGGATGATTTAGGGGCACCCCATGGCTTGAGAAACCACTGTATTAATTGATCATGAGGAAGCTGATGTGAGACAATCAGTGACAATAATCATTGTGTGTTGGAATGTGCCACCCAAGGGACGAGAAGCGCAGCGCTGGCTCCCACAAGGGAAACTTGCGCAATATTGTAAGACCAGCTTAATGGCTTGAAACTGATATCTTTACAGTGGATCATAAAATGATTTCAGCATACTTGATCCGCACTGACAATGGTTGCGATAAATGTTTTAGAAGTAACAAATGCATTCGGTTGAACAAAATCACCACGGGTTCGCTGATACTGCTTTTGGGTTCACTTGGTGAAGAAAACACAGGTGATTGAAATTGGGCTGAACACGAACTGAAAATTCTTCAACCTGTTTCAAAAGTGAAAATGATAGTGTTGTTATATCACCACCTGCTACAGGGCAGCTGTGGCCAAGATGTTGCATCAATTTGTTTGACTTGTCAGGGGACAATAATGGTTAATACACCAAGGGTTATAACCCTTAATAATGGTGAACTTGTCAGACTAATATCATGAATGAATATCCATCTCTATGTGACCCATATGTGCTGAGCATAGCTTTGAAACCTTTTTCTTGCCTTCTGGCGTACGCGTGACCGCTATCTCCGAGAAAACCAGCTCAGCCATGATGAATCAAACAGGGGTTGCTCAAGTCATAGGGATACACCCAGTTGTTATCCACTACTACTGACTGGGTGTCATTTCTAGCAAATAGGTGTCATCATAAATAGCAAGACTGGCAGGAATTGCCCAAGTCTCAGGTCATTTATAGCAAGAAATTCCAATCACAACCTCTGGGTTCCCAAACTGGCTTGAGGCACCACCATACAACCGACAGGACTCATAATTTCCACCCGGAGATTCATCATTGAACTTTCCAGCCGAGGCACAAGCCAGTGACGATGCCAGCGCTAAGGAAAAGCCCGGATTCAGTGGCTCCTGCCGTGGATGGTGATCGGTCAACCAGCTGACCTGCGATGCTTTGAGTTACCAATAATCTCTTGCCGTGGGCTGGTTGGTGGTTGAACCACCCCTATGAAAAACATTAATGATTAACCAACCAACCCTCTGTTCGTGTAATACTATGGACAAAAATGTTTAAAACCACCAGCCAGTGGGTTGTCAACCAGCAAACTGGATCTAAACCTGGGGTTAACGACCACCCTCTGGTACAGGAAGCTGGAAGCTAAGTGAATCATCGTTTTCCAGGTGGTAAGTTTACCAGAGAGTACCACCGTTGACGGTTTCCGAATCAACTCACGGTGGTTCCATACAATTCTCCCAATAAGGTTGGTTGATGCTCTACCATGTGGTTGCACCACTCCTTGTAGCTCCTTAGCTCCCCCCTTAAAGGGGTTTATACCCCTGGCTCCTTAGCTCCCTTACAGCCAACAGCTTGTCATACCAATATGTTGTCTGTCAATGTTAGTGAAGAGGGCACAGGGCCTGCCACCAGATGCGACAATGATGGATGATTGGCACCACCCGTGCCCCTGCTGAACATCCTGACAAGCGAGGGCATAGTTCATCTTGGGCTAGGGGCAAGTGTGGTAGCTGGCGCTGGGCCCCCTGACAGGAATCATTGGGTCCAACTGGCCACAATCCGGTCCATCCAGGAATGGGTCTACTTGAACTATTGCACTTGCTGAACCGCTAAGGTGTCCCAGCAATATAAACCAATACAGAATTCCAATCCCATGTGCCAGCGGCTCCTCTGTTGAGGGATAGCGCAAAATCCAAGGAAATTGGAATTTGCATTGACATGCTGATGAATTGGGTCGCACTATTCCACAAGCCTCAGCCAGATCCGCCCAAGGTTTGTGAATCCTGTTGGCCACACACAGAGGCACAAAGACATACGGTTAGATGATAAAGGTTTGAAACAACACGCCGGTGAGTAGTTTACGACTTTGTGGTTTTGGCTCGTGTCAATTTTTTGACAAACCTCTCGGTGTCATCATGGATATGTATATATATGCACATTTACATATATATATATATAACGGACATATAAATAAATAAATATATATATATATGTACATATACATGTGTTTTTCTCACACATGTAGGCATGTATAGTCTCTATGTGGACATTTGCACATTTGCACATGTGGAGGACATATTTCACAAGGCTTTGCATTTAGAACGGACAGCTGTGATCAAGAGCAGGTCCAAGGTGGACCGGGGTTGTTGTAAGAACCTAACCTATTAGCTAGACACAGTGATACATGGCTAGTGGAAAACATAGCTGGTTAGTGGTTAAAAATAGAGGATAATAGCCAACAATAGGGGGTATACCAGTTACATGACCGAGATGTATATCTATCCAAAATGATATGGGTATGGGTCAAGCAGTTAACCATCAATATTACGCAAGAATAATAGGGAAAACAATGGTTAATGATGGGAACCAGGGGTACAGGGTTTTGACCCATAGCCATGTGTGTAGACATGTGTACATATAATTGTAGATAATGGCCCGAGGTTGGTGTATACATGAGCAGTCTGCACATAGCAAGGGCCTCTAGACATTGAAATTCAAAACGCATGTAATTAATTTGTTATATGCATGCGTACTTCGAATACATACATGGGTACTTCAAATACATTTATATATATATATAAATTAATACAAATACATACATATCTGTATACAGTACATATCATTCTATCTTCACATGTTTCTATGTACTCACCATGTATTTACATCTAAATATAATAACGGTTTCTCAATATAATTAGGAAACCCCAAAAATGGTTGGTCTCCTTGTACAAATGGTAAATGCAAAGGATGATTTGGGGGTTCCCCTATTTTGAGAAACCACATATAAGTATATATATATATTACGCGTCTATCATTATATGTTCACATGTTTCTATGTACTCACCATCTCTTTATATCTCAACATTCATAAAAGGCTGTGGGTCAAAACCCTGTACCCCTGGTTCCCCGATCATCAACCATTGTTTTCCCTATGATTGTGTTGGTGAACTTATCCCTCATCAGTTTGTTGATTTGTGTTGACCCAGAACATCCTTTATCAACCATGACTAGTACTAAACCAAACATTTTGTTTGGTACCCCATCTTGAGACACCACCATGTAGTAGTTGTTTAGCCGTTGTTGTTGGTTATTATCCCCCAAGATGGGGTACCACCATAGAGTAGTTGTTTAGCCATTGTTGTTGGTTACTATCCCCCATTGCTGTTGATGAATATTGACTGACAGCCATCCATGGGGGATAATAATCCATGGTGGATTTGTATCAAACACCCACAGCCATTTCATTGTTGTTGATTAATATTGATTTTGCCCAATCAGTTGGTTCAATGGAAAAAAAGGTGAAACAGGGAAGCCATCTCAAACCATTGTGGCCGGGTATGGCGTGGAAAATATATCAATATTAATATGACCCCATACCTTTCATGGAAATCTGCCTGCGAATCGCTTCGTGCATCTCCTCGCGCCAAGTGGCCCATGATTTGGATGCTCAGCGACTGGTGCGCAGGGCCTCGAACCATGATGGGAGTCATGCCCCGAGAGACAAACCTCGGCGCCGCGAAACCGCCGCGCCGCGTCCGGGACGTTGGAAACAGGTGCTGGTCATGGTCAGCCGCTGGTGGGCAAATGATGGTGAAATAATGGGATCATAATGGTCAATAAGGGCTAATATAGTGGTTCATGATGGTTGACTGATGGTTCAATGACGGTTTGTGATGCTTAATCATGGGGAATAATGCTTCATGATGGTTAATGATGGAGAATTCATGGAGAATTGACTGCTATTTGGCATTGGTGAATGGATGATTCATTGATTCTTTGGCTCATGATAGTTCATGATAAAGAAATGATGGTTGAAAGTCAAATAGCGAATGGTGCCTTGGTGGATAGAGAACAGTCAGCACCCAAGCATTGCGATTGCGATCACCACATCACAGTCGCGGGTGTTCAGTTCCGACCAGACATGAGCTCCGAGCTCCCTTAAGAAATCCTAGCCGCCTAAGGAGGCAGATGTCGTTGCTTTTAACCAGGAGTCTTGTTGCAGAGCTACCAGAAGGGAAATAAACAAATATGAACAAATACTGATAGCTCAGGGAGGGGTTTCTCAAAATAGGAGACCGCCCCAAATCATCCATTGTTGATCATTTGTAGGAATAAACCAACTGTTTCTGCGGTACCCCTATTTGAAGAAAGCAGCATATAGTGGTTGTTTAGCCATTGTTGTTGCTTATTATTATCCCAATGAATCCCTATTATTAACCATTCTAATCCCATAATATGCTTAACCATTATGAATCCCTATTAATTATGAATCCCTAAGAAACCACCAGGTAGCAGCCGGAGCATCAGCAGTTCTTGTTGCTACTCGCGGCTTTGCCAAAGTGCCGCTCGTGGATTGCAATGGCGATCAGGTAAAGAACTACGCCTGGCCGCTGAGGCTCGGGATTTTCCACCCGCATGGAAATGGTGGTTGTCTTAAACTGATTAAGTAGTTGTTTAACCACTATTGTCTTAAACTGATGGTTTCATGGGGATTATAATTGTCAATAATACTGTAAGGGATAACCAAAGACAAGAATGGTTAAACAACTACTACACGGCTGCCACTAAACCATACAGGGAACCCAAAAGCTATGGTTGGTTTATTGCTCTTACATGATGAGTGGACGATTTGTTAGATCCTATAGTTCGAGAAACCAACATATGGGTATGTGCCAAGCCATGGTCGTGGTACCCCCAGTCAACAAAAGGATTTTTTATGGTTAACAATAGGGATTCGTAGGGGACAATAAAGCAACAACAATGGCTAAACAACTACTATATGTGCGGTTTCTTGAAATGGGGTAACCACCAAATGGTTAGTTGTTAATAGTGGATGATTTGGAGGCTTCCATATTTTGAGAAGCACCCATACGGCTATGGGTCCATATTTATCAACCAACTAGTAGAGGGTTCACCAACAATTTCATAGGGCAAACAATCGTTAATGATGGGGAAGCAGGGGTACAGGATTTTGACCCGAAGCCATATAATTCTACATTTAGCTGATAAATGCACTTACCTCAGTGACTTGTGCAAAAGATGTGATGTAATTATCATAGATCAATCATGTTTTGTCTGTGATTTTGTGTGTATGTATCAAATTTTGTATGCTTGGTGTACAAAAAAGTCCCTAAGGAGCACAGCTGAATTTGGTGAACATACGTGCACAGTGGCGCTCGCGGTCCGTGCCTATGTAAATCCAGGGGGGAAAATGTACGACACGGGTCCCAAATGTCGATCTGTCCACATTGTCCGTGGCTGGAGTGAAGTCTTCTGTCTCCTCCTGGGCGCAAGGAAAGCGTTGTGAGGAGGCTAATGTCGCAATGCTGACTGACAGAAGAAACCCGAAACGCATCCGACAAAAAGGGGGTTTGGATATGAGTGAAGAGCACCCGCCCATGATTTTGTTTCACCCCAAGCAAGACTCTTGTGTTGTTTGGCACTTGAACAAAGCTTTTGACCTACGAATTGACAATATCTTTCTTTCCTGTGGAGAGTGATCCTTCAGTTTGCCAAGGAAATGTGAAATAATAAAACGAGACCCCGACAACACCAGACATTTCACGTACCTTGTTAGCTCTGCACAATCGAACGTATCGTAATGAATATGAAACCTGGCTTGGGAGTCCTGACAGCAGTTGTTGGCTATGTTAGGGACATCCCAATTTGTCCATCCCTAATAGTACAGTACATCAGCTTGCCTTTCTGGTTTCTGACACCGAGTACTTGTCCAAACATATTTTAAGGTGCCGCTATGAGCATGACTCACTGGATGCCTTTTTGCCAAAAAAATCATCAACTCGGTAACTCGGGATATTGGATTGCGGTGTCGGTGTTATCCAAGCCGTTTTTAACTGAACTGTAAACCGCAACTGTGATTGAATAGGGTGCCACACTTTCTTTCTGTGATTATGGGCTACTGCCGTCCTATACCCGTGGAAAGCAACCGCTACTGCCATCAGTTGATAGTTGGTATTTACATATGTGTATTGCCTCATATAAGGGCATGTATGTGTGTATATATATATACAAACCCATGTCCACCTATCATTCTGTCTCTATATCACTATACCATAAACCTATCAATACGAGCAGTATATACACACATATCATATGTAATCACATGCACAAATATACTATTACATACCTTCACTGATGGTTGAGAGTGACTTCTGACGGCAAATGTCAACACCTCATGTCATCTTATCTACTGGAGCAAAGAGACCAAATTGCCGATCAATACATTACAGAAATCAACCATGATTGAACATGGTCAACAGTTCTTACTTACCAAGCCGCCAACCAAGCAACAAACCAACCAGCCATTGGTACAGCTACTTGACCATTAGAACCGATTATAGCTACTAAAGGCATTAGTTACTAACCAATCAACCAACCAACCAATCAACCAACCAACCCATGTTGCCACAAATATTAACCATTGCTGCGCATGTATGTTTTAGCTTCAATCAAGATCGCCCATCAAATTTGGTGATTATCAACCAGTTTTGTGAACACCTACGAGCCGTCGTGAACCACTGTCAACGTTGACAAATCACCAACATGTCACAACCATCCTCAAACGTCAACTTCGGTTAGTAATTGAGCAATATATTCACTATCATTAATAATATGAACTGCTCGTTACCTCAACTGTTGTTGTGAACTGAATATGGATTTTTGAACCAGACACATATCTGATGGGCTATCATTAGCCATTCCGGTTGGCCAAGCCACTAGCTGGATGGTGCTTGAAACACCCCTCTGAAAATATTGGTCAACCAACCAAGAATCCATTAACAACCACTACGAGTTTTGACAACTTATCAATGTGCACTAGAAACCATTCGTAGCCATCATTTAGCCATCATTGAACCATCACTTAACCATCAATGAACCATCAATGAAACATCAATGAACCATCAGTCAATCCTAATTCAATCATTCAATCATCATTTCACCAGCATTAAATCTTCTTTTCACCAACATGTTAAGATAATATAACTAGCATTCATTATTTTACCATCATCAACCCTCATTAAATCATCCTCACCTGTCCCCGCAAACCAATCTCGATCTGAGTGCCACACCAGCTGTGACATGGGCGCCGGCACGGCGGCCAGTCGTTGGGTCACCTGGTCTGCTGGACCGTTTTGATTGCATGGTTAATTGATGCTGGTGCCAAAACAGTGGTTTCCACTTGTTTTTTGGTAATTAAAAATAACTACTAGCTAAAAGCTCAAATCAACTAATAGCTAATGGCTAATGACTCAGTATTGATGCCACTGTTTTTCGGTCATACAAATAACTAATAGACTAATAGCCAATCACCCGGATTAACTAATAGTTAATAACTCAATTTTGATGAGTTATTGAACAAGTTAATAATGACTAATAACTCAATAACTCAATCAATAACGAATAACCAATGGGTTAACCAACAACCAATAATAACTCAATCAATGGCTAATAGGATAATTTTTCATGGGGCCCATTGGTTACCCTATGGCAGGGCACATACCCAAAGCAAAGACAATGGTTCATTGTGAACTGATAGATGATTGATGAATGGAAAAAACAATGTGTTGACTACACTCTGGTGATCGAACATGGCCGTGGAAAATCACCACTTCCAATAGGTAAGTCATCTATAAATGGTGGATTGTCCATTGCTATGTTTGATCACCAGAGCGTAATGTCGACTGATGCTAATGGTTGACCAATGAATCACAGCGGTGACTCATGGTTGACGAAGTTTCAACTTGTGAAGTGGTTGACTGAATGAATGGATAACTAATGGTTGACTGATGGTTGACTAATGAATATTTAATGGATAATCATGATGAATGAAGTCAAACCACTAGTTGTGAACCATTGGTCGAGAATGGTTAACTAGTGGTGACTAACCCTATTACCTATTGAGCAATGGATGATGAGCGTAAATCATAAATCCATTGTCACTTCATGGTTAACAAAGGTTGACAGATGGTTCACTAATGGGAAACCAAACTCATGGATCAGCATGGATTAATGCATGCTAGATTCATGATCAATGGTACCTCAATGCTTGATTATATAATTAATGTTGTCAATACGGGTGAATTCTGCTTAATTCGCGTGCAACCCGTGGTTGATGACGATAAATGAACGATTCATTCTTCTACAATTCATTGTTCATAGACATTAGTGAGTCATGACCATTGTAGTGATTGGTTAAATGAAGGTGAGTTACAAAAGTCATAATGATTTTGACAACTATTCCACCAATCATAATGTTCTAAGAAAGCTTAATCAATCCTGGTTGAATGATGGTGGATAGATCTTGGTCTCCTAAGCTTGTATCGTTGTGCCGTTTGTTGATGGCCTCATTGTGCTCCACACTAAGCAACACATTTCTCAGTGGAAAGCATCAGCCCCGAGCCCTGGCATGATGGAAATCTTGACTCCAACAACTCGAGTATTATATGTATTATACATTTTGTTGATGGCTTGAGTTGTGGGACATCACGTGATGTTGGAAGTGTTTTTTTGTATATTCTCGTGGGGCCATGTAGGTTGCCCTTCATCCTCTGACTAAGCGAGCTGGGTGCGAACCTTTTACCCAGCTGGGGATGTTTCTCAGTCGTCAGTTTGGGGTAACCCTATCCATCATCCAATGTCTTTGAGGGGTCCAATCATTTGGTAGTGATCATGACTATAGTGATCATTTATATATAGGGGTCCAATCATCCAAGTTATCAAGCATTTATCACGTGATAAACCATCAATTTTTCGGGGGGTCCATCTGCAACATCCATCTGCAACGTCGCTTGCCAGAAAGTACGACCAGCGGCGGGTGGTTGAACCACCCCGACATGAAAAATATGCCGGCGAATCAACCAACCATCACAAATGCTTGGGAAAACTAGAAAATGGGACAACCACCAACCAGAGCTTCTAATTGTCATACTGAAGAGATTGTAATCGACAGTAGAATTTGCTGGTGATAAACGTACAATGCATGTTGCAACAAATCATCAGCCAATCATTAATTGAACAAATCATCCTCAAATACACCATAGATCCAATTCTCTGGTCCTCAAAGACCCGAATGTTACCAAGAACAGCGGGTGATTCCTATCAAATACTGCCGGTTCGTCAAACAGTCATACCGTCTGACACTGCTACATGTTGAATGACTAATTGATAAACCAATTCAGTCCACCACCAAATAGAAATGGTTAACCATTTGATGCTTCGCCATTCATGGACCTTAATAGTCAACCATTACCCAATCATTCATCAGCAAAGAGTTGACCAACTGCTGCAGCTCCACCTTGATCTTCTCCTGTAAGAAAGACGCCTCATCTGGATGGAAGGAGCAATCCTCAGAGAAGGCCATGCGAGCGGTTGCACCCGTGATCTTTACATGGCTGGATGCTGGGCGTGGTTAACGATGGTTTTAGATTGATGATGGTAAAATCATGATTAAAACATGCTGGAATATGGTTCTTCTGGGCAAATGATCAAAAGCTATGGCCAAGTCTCCCTAATTCATGGACATGTTGTTTGACAGTAGTAAAACAGAAATCTTTGGATGCTGGTTGGGTACCTGTAAAACATCGTAAAACCATTATTGAACATCCATGTTCAACGATGACTCGTTAGTTGCGGTTGCATAAACTTATCCTAAACATCGTGTCAAATGGTGAAACAATAGTGAGATGGCCAAATCCTCTAATCCTCAGTATAGAACCTATATTCACATCACGCAAACATCTGTATAATTCATTTCCGCGCGACTTAGAATAATTAAACAGGACTGACGATATGTCAGCAAGTTTTTGGTACAAGATGAGTTCAACTGACTAACTGCATGGCAAGCAAATTGAAACACGTCATCACCTATCAAGAATATCTATATACACTTCATAGCTACCAAGATCCAGGGAATTAGTTGGACATTGCTAGTCTATTGTTGCTGTTGATTTTCATGTTCCTTGTGGTCTTCAAATGTGCCTGTCAAAACGAGCCTTGCGGCCAAAGAGATACAGTGTATGTTTCAGGCTGTGAATATGTAAGATGTAGTGACATCATACGTACATATAAATGTGCATTCGGGTGTATGTCTGCTGTTTGATATGTGTGATTGTCTAAAACATATTTCATGCGTAAAATATAATTACACTTAGGATCATTTAGGTGTGTGAGGTATAAATGTATAAGTTACATCACTATCTGTGACATGTCTGCATGGCAATCCTTTCAGATAGACAAGTAGAAGGGTAGATTAACGGATGCATTTATAGATACACAAATAGACAGGTACTGTAGATAAATAAATAGATAGATAGGAAAAACAGAATTGAAGGGTATCAAGAAATACACAATGGCAAAGGCTCGCTTTCAATCAACGTGTTCTGGCCTGCCAAAATGGGCCAACATGAGTAGATCGTCGTCCGTTCCTCAAAAAGAAAATGCAGCAAGCACCAGTCAACTAATCCAGTTCATCTACCCACCCATGCAGCCAAAACAACGAGTCTGAACAGTGGACGATTGGATACTGGATGTTCATACCGGCATCATCCAGGATCGAACCTTGTAATCAACCCTGTCTCATGTTTCGTGCGTCCGTCAAATAGGTTCCTGTGTCCATAGCCACGGTTTAACCCAAAAATGATGTGATGGCACTCAATTTCAGGCCCTTTTTTTTCTGGTCTGCCCCAAATGGAGTGGCGATCGAACCTCCTACCAAAAAGGGTGTGGTGATTGTAGTGACTTTTCAGGCGGAATCATGACTGGTTGGCGGTTTCAACTGCTATGAGAAATATGAGGCAACCAACCAACCAACCAGCCATTTGGTAATATTTGGTCAACCGACCAACCAACCAACCAACCAACCAACCAACCAACCAACCAACCAACCAACAATTAGGATCCATTAGGATCAACCAACCAACCATTAACCACCAACCAAATGGTCATCCATTCTGAAATGGTTGGGCGGAACTATCTGCCCGGCGCCGCTGCAGACCACCCAGGATCTTCCGTCGTCAGTGGCTCTTGTGCCGTGACAAGTGCCACAAAGGCAGCGCCAGCGAAGCTTCGCATGGCCTAGGCTTCAACAGCTAGGAGTGTGGGACCTGATGATAGATCCATAGCAATTCACAATGATAAACCAATGGTTGATATAGACATTAATAGCAAGAAACCAATGGTTAATGATGGTTAATTCATGATGGTTTCAATGATGATTGATAATTATCAATAATGGTTTATAGTCGGGGATAGTAACGAACAATAGTTCTTGATGCTTATCAATGGTAGATCCATAGTAAACTATTCCCAGTGTACCTTGAATAGCTCGTGATTTACCATCACAAACCGGGTTTATTAATGTGGATCTGACACGACCAAGCTTCCCTTTGTCACAACAAACCGCAGTGGTCAAGCCTGGTCTCGAACAAAGGGATTTCATTCTGCAGCAAAATCACGGTTTCTCACCACCTGACTTGCCCCTTTGCAAACATAGAACCGTTGGCCCCTGACGGAGCTGTGGTGATTGGTGCCAAGGGTCAGTGTATTTTCCACCGCTTTGAAAAATGATCAAACCCTATGATCCATTGAAGAAATCCATAGAAATCCTGGTTCTTGGGTTCAAGGATTCAAGGGGGGTCTTTTCCACCAATCGAACCTCTATGAAAGGCCTGATCCTCGGTCGCGTCATCGACTGCTGCCGAGTGGCTGCCGATCGTTTGTAAAGGTTCGATCACCTCCGCTGCGCTGGGCGTTGCTCTGGCAGTTTCTCACAAGTTTCCCAACATCACGGTACAGTTGTGGGTCAGGGGCCCCTGCACCCATGGCGAACACCCCATAGACCAAAGTAGAGAAGCTGTTGGGATGTTCATCTACCATCTACCCCTTTAAGTTGCTAAGTCTTGGCACATACATGGTATCACCATAAATGGTTGTACCATGCTGTACCACCAACCATTCCATCACTCAACGGTTGTTGTAGCCATGGGGGGTATACCAGGTCCAGGGATCAAGGCCCGACCGTTGCGGTCGGATTTTGCCGGCCAGCTTGGAACCCGATCCAAGGGGTCGAACACAAGAGCTCCGAAGGAAACAAACAAACACAAAATGGATCAAAATGAGCCGTTTCGGAAAACCTCCGTAGTACATGCTGTTCTGACAGAATAACCTTCCCTATGAAATCAATGAACGACTTTTATTTTGCTGCTCAAATGATTTTTGTTGGATTTTGTTGATGCATTCGCAGTGACCTCAATCCGAAGTCCTGTCCATGTCGGCTGGATAAAGGCAAGCCCAGGGCCCCATCTCCAAATGGTTCAGAAGTACATAGATTTACCATGACCAACTACCATTATCATGCATGACATTGGTTTGAACAGCATCCTGGGCTGCAAACATTTCTGAATAGCTGCGGATATTTCCAAATAGATCCAAATAGAAAGATCTGCAGTAGTTATATCTACCATAAATAGTACGTACCCTAGGTAGGCCTAGTTATGAACCAATTTTGCTAGGTAGGGGTCCCTCCTTGTAGGATCACGTGGGCAACCATTTTTGAAGACTGTGTCGCTGGATTCTTCACCGCAAAACCGCCAAAGTGCCTGAATGCAGCCAAGGCTCGTATGGAAATAAGGGTTGAGATGGGGTTCCCAACACTGAGCAAATCATACGGCAGCGGGGTCGTGGAATGACTGGGATGTCAATGGCAACAGATCCGGCTGTTCTGCTATCAGGCTATACCACTGCTGTCGGTATTAACAGCCATGACCGCTGCTGCAAACTGCCAACAATGATAGACAAATCATAAAGGACTAAGCAGTCTGGCAATCATACGGCATAGCAAATTGAGATTCATGTTCCTATGTACACATGTAAATTTGTGTATACAAAGGAAGTGTGCAATATATAACGCACATTCAACCCTCAACGAAATAAATGATTCCGCAACAACAACTATCCCAGGGGTTCTTTAAATGGGGGCGCCCTGAAATCATCCTTTGTACTAGCCATTAGTAATAAACCATCCATAACTTGGGGGTTCCCCTGTTTTGAGAAACACTCATAGTGTTTGGTCAAGCTTGTGATTCCAAGAGAAAAAATGTATCGTGCATCTATCGCGCTACCGATCAGCTCAAACTCTGCCAAGCAATGGTTTCGATGGTGGATGTTGGCTGCCGGGCTAGCAGGAGTTGGGTTTGCAGCTGGGAGGGCCCCACAAAATTTATGGTTGAGTTTCAACCTGAATCTACCATTAGTACCCATTAGATGCCAAAGCTTTACAAAGAATAGCCGCATATGTTGGCCAGTTCACCTGCTTGACACAGGCTTGATCCAGTCACCGAGATATGCAGCACCAGGCTGAAACTGGGACAGGGCTCCGCAACTTTTTTCTGCTTGCTCCAACAGCGGATCTGCATCTGCAGTTGGCCGTGCCCGGGAATGAAGGGATCCTGTCCCTGTCCCTAGTACCCCTTGACTGGTCGTTCACAATAAGAGAAAAGTTGGATGGCCAGTTTTTTGTCTTGGGAATTCTCACCTTTATAACAAACCAACATTCCCAACCAAACGGGCCAGTGCCTTGGGAAGGGAGTCTCACAACGACAATCTACGTCGATCGGTCACCCCGCACAACAAAGACTTTGCACAAAACTGCTGCGGCAAGGGCTTGAGCATGGGAAAACCAATCTGGGGGTTGATCAAGTCACTGTTGGTTGATGTGCGACCAGCAGTTGGATGATCAAACTGAGAATCGGCTGGATGGTGAACATGGTGAATCACGTTTTGCCAGAGAAATGGAGACACTGCCAATAAGATTCTGAAGTCAAAATATGTCAAAATACAACATTGCCACGAGACCCTGCCCCTCTATGGCAACTATCACGAACAGCAGTGAAGCAGAATTAGGGTTCTCTTGATTTCTCCTGTACATCATCTATTGTTTGTGGAGGAGTAGCAGGGAGCAACATTTGTGTACGTCTCGAATAAGAAGCACAAGGTCGGCTATAAACTTCACAGCATGGCTATGGATCAAGTGTAATAGATACTGTACCTAAGAGACTTTGGCCAAATCGGGCACTTTTGTGTGTCAAATCCGTTTATGACATGGGGCAAACATCGCCATTCTATTCTGTTGGCAGCAACATCTGTTTGCACATGCCACAGCCCCAACCGTCACGGAAAGCGACAACTCCCACAACAACTGTACGCAAGAGAAAAACGGATCTGGCACCGAAGGATGGAGAAAGCGGAAAGAAATTAAAACCAATGAAAACGGGATGGATTCGAGGGGATGGATTTGCTCATCCCACTGTTACGTAACTGTATGAAATAACTATTTACCCAAATCGGCATGGCTAACGTGAGCACAGTTATGGTAGAGGAAATACGAACTTGAGCGCGTGTTGGCGATCCCACTATTCCAAAACGACCAGGCTTGTCACTGAGAAGACACCAAAATCTGGCAGTGCAATGTAGCTATGGCGCGGGTACAGTACCATGAATGAAATAAGTTGCTTGGTTGATGTCAAATAATCACTCAAACTACCACTGGTAGAATATGGCAAATGGGTGTTGGTCAAATGCCTGCACCCCTGGTTCCCTTATCATTTATTAACCATTGTTTTTCCTATTATCGTTGCTGATTTTCCCCCATTGTTGGTTGGTCAATATTGACCCATAGCCAGATATAGCTAGCTTGTTAGGTCCATAAGCCAACAGGTCTACCTGGGAGGCACCACCCGCATCTAGGCTACACATGGCTACACCATTTACCATCCCCAGTTGTTCCTGGTTGGTTCAAGAGAGACGTGGGGCTACCATGGAGGACGTGGGGCTACCCGGCTGGAATGGCGTGCGTACATGTATGTACATGTATAAAGAATGCTACTGATGTATTGAGCAACAAAAGGTTCAATCAAATATATGTCCCCATGATTTGTAGAAAGGTAAATCTATGACGTGTTTTACTGTTAATATGTATGAAGATTGATGTACACTCCACATCTGCATAAACATCACCACACCTGGACATAAACAAATTCGACGTGCCATCCTCGGTGCTGAAATTAAAATTTGCCTTCAGAGACGAGGCGGGGTGTAGCTTGATGGGCCAGAAAGCAATCTCAGCGGTAGCGAAAAAATGTGCCCGAACCAAGCAGCCAAGCATATCACAGCATGAGCCAACCAAACGATGTGTGAATCGGCAGGGCGGATGAAAATCTGTAGGGTAGCCACTGAGTTTGATCCCGCAACAACAAACCAACTAGGGTTTATTTCATGGCTCAAAGTGAACCATCAATGAACCATCAATGCTTTTGGGATGCAACCAAGAGTGATGAAACAATTATGGTCGGGGGTTAAGAATTGAGAGTCGAGGAGGTAAGTCTGAGGATCATCATCAAATATACTGCTAGTCAGGCATGATAAGGTCCTGCGTTAAGCGGGTGTATATCAACCGAGAAATGGATGTAGCTCCACTTGCTTGGCCGCCCTTTAAAGAAAAACAACAATTTCAGAACAGTTCTTGTGGATTTTGGTGGTAGCCACCATCTTGGGGAATACCCATACAGGAAATTACAAACATCGATTACATGCAAAACCCAAGAAACTAAGCCTTGCAGTAGGGATTGCTGAAGAAATTTGCAGCCAAAACCGCCGCTACAAGTCTGATGATAGTACTTGGCAATCATTATTCTTTTGAGAGGTCTCATCATGATGATCAAAGCACCTTGAAATGGCTCAATCCCAATGGCCTGCGGTTCCTATACAATCTTGCGAGCCATGGTTAGTGGTTCGATCCCTGGTATGTGGTATCAACCAGCGCCAACCCAAAAGTTATAACCCCTATGAATGGTTTTAACTCCCAACAATGGTTTATAACCCTAATTGCTTCTGGATGCTTGGTGGTCCTCTGCCCCTCCGTGGTGTGTCAGGGGGTGAGTCAGCAACAAGTCCATGGCTGGCTTGAAAACCGCGGGTCGTTTCAACTGCTGGTGGTGGATTGTGGGGTTCTGTTTTGTTTATCTGTTGGAAAATGGGCTTAGAAGGGCTTACAGTAGATGAGCGTCTGAGCAAAGTGGTTCAGTCCAAATCCAATCATCGACCAGTCCCTTGACTGGGTGGAAGTGAAAAGTTGACGACAGAGGGCCGTATGTAGTTGCGAGTCAAAACCTTGGAAATTACCATCAATTACCCTGGTGAACATCCCCCAAATGTCCAGCGTTGAGATGTTCACCTCGCCGCCATTTTTCGATGGTTTGTGACGTGACTCAGCTCGCCTTATAGTAGGTGTATCCCCCTCTTATTCTTGGTCATTAACCAGCTAGTGAACCACTATTGACTAGCTAACTAAACGTTGAATAAACGATGCTGGTTCATAATCAATCATTATTGCCATATCAATAGGTTCCTGATAGATATATTGATTCTGATCATTGATCATTATCCAGCTACGTAATATCATCATCATCATCATCATCATCATCATCATCATCATCATCATCATCATCATCATCATCATCACAATCATCATCACAATCATCATCACAATCATCATCA
>VSDK01022000.1:173676-184780 GCA_009767595.1 Symbiodinium kawagutii
TCATCATCATCATCATCATCATCATCATCATCATCATCTTCATCTTCATCATCATCATCATCATCGACCGTGAACCAACAACCAGCTTACTAACCGTTTTACAAACCATTAGCAAGGATTATGATCAACCAATCGCCAGTTGGTAGATCCCCATCATCAATATCATCGACCACCAACAACCGGAACAACCCCATAAACACCAACAGTTTCTTGGAAACTCTGCTTCCATGGTTGCTGGTGACAGCTGATGCACTCTTCGCCACCCCATGAATCTCCAAGCAGCCCATCGAAGCTCGATGAGACCCCTACCTTACAACCACGGGCAAAGTCCCAGCCGTAGCATCCAGCAGTTGGATCCATCTGGGCAATTGGATTCATATGGGCAATGATGATTGACTATAGTGACTAATTATGGTCAATTGCAGGTGATAACAACCAACAATGTGGCTGATGATTGTTCATGGTAGATCCACTTGGGCCAAAACAGTGGTACCCCCAAAACCAATGGCTCCCTTGTAAAATGAACATTTTTTGGTGAAGAATTGGTCAGCATATTTTGGCACATACCCACTTGTTCATAAACTTATCTTCTGGCATGAATCACCGATTTTTCGCAGGTGAACTGCAATCAAGCGCTGGATCTACCGGCTGTGATAAAAACTAACCCATAGCTGCTTGGTGGTTGAACCCCTGTGAAAAATATGGCTCAACAAACCAACCCTTGATGAATATTGGGAACATAAAAATGTTTCAAACCACCAACTAGTTAGAAGTATGGCATTGGTAAGGGCAATCGCTCTGCTGTTGGCTAACTATAAAAGGCTGGATAAAGGATGCGGCATCCAGTGTTTCTTAACGCTACAGTGATTGAGGATCACAATCAATCACAAGCTGTAACATGTTGGGTTTGGAATTTTCCAGGCATTGGCATGGAGCGGTAGATAAGCACAATGATCACAAATGGTCACAATAACGATTGGTGTTGTTCCTGTTGTTGGTGGTGGAAGTTAATACTCTTATTGGTGGTGGTTGTTGCGATTGGTTGTTTGTTTCTTCGTGTTGTTGATTATGTTTTTTACTGCAAATGGCAACCTACTTCCCCCAAGCGGACACAGCAAACAAATCTTACTGCCGCTGACGGTGTTGATGTTACTGTTGTTGTAGGTGTTGTTGTTGTTGTTGTTGTTGTTGTTGTTGTTGTTGTTGTTGTTGTTGTTGTTGTTGTTGTTGTTGTTGTTGTCTTTGTTGGTCCGGATCTTGATAGCACCAGGTGACGCAAGAAGCAAAAAAACAGAAAAGCCGAAAAGAACAAAACAATAGGAAGACTGAAAAACAGAACAAGAAAGGAAACAAAGAAGCCAAAGGCCAAGAAGCAGAAAAGCAGCGGATCTGAAAAAAATTCCATCCTAGTTAAATAATTGCCTTGAAAGAAGGCAACCCCAGCACTAATGGCTGGTGGTCAGTTGCCCCAAAAATATGCATGTGGAATCCATCATCCCCTGGTATGGTTGAAAATAAGAACCTGGTGGTTTCTCACAAGAGGGGTACCCCCAGTTATCATCAAGTTTATTGACCATTTATAGTAATAAACCAACCATGCTATGGGGTTCCCCATGGCTACCACCACATGTTGGAAGCCACCAACCAGTTGAATCTTCTTGAGTTGACGAGTGAAAACTCATTATGTTCACTGTTGGTCCCTGATGACTAGTGATGGTGAATGATATCAACCAACCTAGTTGGAATCATCATCATTTACCATCATCGTATTATATATATAACCATTGTTGTCGACCATGGTTCCCAACCAATTCCACTTGACCTCCCAGGCACGGTTCCGTGTTCGGTGCCACGGGTGACCATCTCCTTCTCCGCGATCTCGGCCATCTTAGCACGCTGATCACCTCGAAGATTCACCAAAAATCCGAGCGGGCGCATGGTGGTCACCAACCATCAGTCAATCAGCAAGTCATTACCATCAGTGATTCATCGCTGAGTGATGACTGGCTGGTAATGACTCAATGATGTGAGTGATATTCAATATCACCAGTGATTCATCAGTGATTCATGATTGAAGCAATAATGACTTGAGTCATGTCATTCAGCGATTCAGTCAGTGATTGAGTGGTCGATATTGATTCATTGATTGGCTGGTTGGTTGGTTCAGTGATTCATTGATATCAATGGGCTGATTGATGGTTCGACGGATGTGTCATATAATGTCTGATTTGATATACCAGCAGAGACCAGTAGTACACCATGTGCGTTTAATCGTTTCTCCCCTGAAGGCGGCATCCAAAAGGATCCAGAGAGAAACCAATAAACCATGGAACTGCGACTCCATCTTTCAGAATCCAGAATCCATTTAGAACTACCTGGATTCCCGAGATCACTTAGGTGGAACCCCATGAATAGAAAACCTGAGGCCTGAAAGTACCTAGAAGTGATGTCGAAACAACCGCGGTATCAAGGATACATGATGCACCGATTGGCCAGTAATCATTGCGGATAGCAATAAATTTAGCTATTGGATACTGATATTCACCAACTATTGGAAATTGGGGAATAGCTGAATGGATCTGAATGCTTGTTTCCGAACATTTTTTGGGGCTCCCAATGTTGAGAAACGTCCAAATGGTAGTTGTTTAGCCATTGTTCTTGCTTATTGTATCAATGTTTTTCGGAGCGAAGGACAAAAAAATGGCCACATCCATGTGATGCCTCACTGCTCCAAGCTGCGCTTCATGATCATGGTGCGCACCTGCAATGGCGCAAGGGAGTTTGGCCAACATAGGTTTAGTAATGATAGCGACCAAGGGAAACTGGTGACCAATCATGATAGTGCATGATGAATGATTAAGCCAACTAGAAATCATACACTGGTTAACAATCATTTACTGGTTGACCCATTCAAGCATGAAAACTGGTGAATGATTAAGAGGGTTCGAACTTCGGATGAGGGACTCGCCATGGTCATGCCATGGTCCATGAATATTGTAACCAAACGGCTAGGATTTTCTTGCCCAAGGCTATCATGTTGGGACGGTGGTGGGAGGCCTGTGATGGGTAAAGGAAAGCTGATTCACAACTCTATTGGTTGGTGGGTGTTGAGCACGACAATTAACACAATTGCTCACTCTGGCACTCAGCACCACACGTGAGCAACTGGATAGCCCACAACTCTCAACCCAAGTGACCAAGCCAATCATTCTGGACCAGTTTGATGGCAACAATCCCGAATAAGCAAGTTGATATAGAGATTATTGACAGGCGTTGATAACTGTACTCAACCACCACCAACCAAAAACTAAACACATATAAAGACTCTATGAACCGTCATTTTCGATGAAACAAACGTGTTTGCAATTTCTAATCACGAAATGATGGAGTTGTCCTCCATGAACTGGCACCAGTGCAGGTTCTCACAGCAGTGCAGGTTCTCACAGCACGAGTTGTATGTGAATATCTCAGCGCGGCTAGCCGGCTTCATGGGCATTCCCAGCTGATGAACCTAGGTCAAGTTCTGGGGTTTGTGCGTGGCCTCCAGGTCTGTGTGCAACAATAACTTGAAAGGTCAATAAGCAGAACTGCCATCAAAAATGGCCATCCGTTGATCATCTGGAGCGGAAAACCCTATAATCTCATACGATCTCCATGAATCTTCGAACTTTAATAGCCCACAACGGCTTTTTCTCCACGCGTGGCCCCTTCACCGGCGCCTCATCTTGATGGGTAGCACTGTAGCAACAGAAGGAGCAGCAACAAAGCCAGAAAATCAACACGATCACCTGCCGGGAGTCACAACCGGACTATGGTCAGTGACGTGTTCCCGTCCCCACAGCTCATCCATTTTGAACCATCTACAGCAGTAAACCAACCATTATTTGGGGGTTCCCTATTTTGAGAAACCACTAATTAGATGATTAGTGCTTCCGGATGATTCCAAGAAATTGTTGTTCAGGGAACAAGTCACCATGTATTCCTGGCTGCCAGGACTATGGTGGGAATATGTACTGAACACAATAGTAGCCTCATATCATGACATGACTATCAACCAAAGGACTTATGACTCACCCGGCCAAACTACTAAGAATCAAATCACACAACCAAAGAACAAAGAATCAAATCAGCCAAGCAAGTTCAAGCAAAGAAAGTATGTTTGTTTGAACGACTTTCTACCAGCAGTTTCCCCTCTTAGCTGTAGATCATTCATTGAGCTGACAAGGCCAAGAGTTGTCTCACGGCCAACTATAGTTAATTTAACGGTGGCTGAGAGATAGTCATTTGTTTGTCGATTGTTTTGATTCAAGGGTCTTTGTCATTGATGACTACTTTTTTGGAAAAAATAACCTGGACCCTCAAAGGCCGTCCCATTGAAAACCCAATCTTTACCCATCTGAGAGGATCTGTCTTGTATCTTCAATCCACAACCTTTCGATTATTATGGATTCAAAATTCACTTCTCATCATCTAATGATAAAACATGGCAACACTGTTGCGTCAACCCGACGGAGATACGTTCAGATTCACGTTGTTGGAAAGAATCAAGAACTTGCGCTCATAATATCATGTTTTTATAATGTTCATCGGGTACGCGTACTGGTGCGCAGCATGCATCACTGTCTTTGTCGGTCAAAACATCATAGACTCTGTAAGAGTGTATGATCCATGTGTGCAGATGCCTCATGTGCATATACATATTTGCTTTGTGTATCAGTATCATATGTTGGCGTTCAGTACTAAGTATAATAAATACATATTTATATATATATATAAACACTAATGAATGTATACATGTGACTATAAATGTACATATTAATACCAACACATTCCATTACATTCCAACACACATCTAGTGGTCAACTACCACTATACAACAATTAGATACAATGAGCGTGTGGTGTTGCTATTGGTCCACACACACCCCGGGCCACTGCCACGCATTCCAACAAAACATGACCAGTGGCAGATTGTACTGGTGCATCTTCTCTTCCTGATCCACATGACCATGATGAATGACAACGGAGGGCTAAATCAAAAGACTGAGCCTAACCATGAATTTGTTCATGGATAATTATGTTTATATAAATATTGCATTTAGAATGCTTAATGTTCAGTACTCCCAGTCAAAGGTGCATTCAATGCAACAGTTCATGTCTTTGCCCAAATATCATATCAAACTGCTACTGACTCTCAAGCTCAGGCCATCGGTATGTTGGCACCCATGTTTGGTCAACTACGACCCAGCTGAAAAATGTCGAATCAGTCAAGAATTAGATGGATCATCTACTATCATCGACTCAACACATTGCAAAACTATCCATTTCAAGACGAATTGCCAATTGGATCTAATTAGTTCACTAATTTCATAGTCGTTATACATTTCATATCTAGTTACAGTACATAGTCATCAGCTGACATCAGCTGACTATGAAGACAACTCTTTGTCGGCTGCTCAGGTGACAGTTGCAGGTACTGAGTCGATCAACTGGGTCCCATGTCCGCTTCACCAGTCGATGCGGACATGGGCAAAATACCTTGCAGTGGTAAAGGGTAGAGCATCCAACAACACAACCTGTCTTTGTCTTTGGATCTTAATCTAGTCAACTTTGAGGATATTTGGTGTCTTGACCAATACCCATGTGTTCATTATTGGTTGGCTTTGGCAACTCGATGTGTGTTGGTGATCTCTTGTTATCTTAGATTAACTTATGTTGGTCTTTATTTTGGAATGAATGGGTTGTATATATGGAAATTACGCACGATGGAATGTAGAGCATTGTCCTTGGCAAACAACAACATCTGATGCGGTGGCCATTATAGTGACCTCACTATGCATGTGCGATACACACTGCCTCTTTGTTGGATATCCCAACTGGTACAGTATTGTTTTCTGTTCACAATCAATCTTATCATTTGTTGATTATGCTGTCATTCTCATTGTGATCGTTGCTTGGGGATGATTAGTGTTTGATCCATGTTAGGTGTTTCTGAAAATAGGGCTACCCCCAAATCATCCAATATTAGTCATTTATAGCTGAGAACAGCCCAGTTTGAGTTCAAGTCAAATCAACTTGGGTACAGATCAGTGGCTCCATTTTGGGAGCGCTACGGCTCTCATGAAACCGCCTACGGACAGGCCCTTTGTTGCTCAAGAATAAAAAGGAGTGACAGTTGTCCGTTCGCAGGTTATGAGCCCAACCAGAGGCTTGTGACCGACCCGTTGGTATGCAACGACGTTCCTCTTCGGTTCCACCATCCAGCCATGGTCCAAGCCCTCAGCCATTGATGCCACAGGAGGATAACCCATTTTGGTCCCAGAAAGCACGTACCGAGCTGCGCTTGGCCAGATCAAGACCAAGCAATCTGCCACCAGTACCAAATGATGATCAGGGACTTGATGGGTATGAGTCGTCCTCTCATGGTTTTCCAATTCAAGCTGGGAGTGATAGCAGTGGACAACAGGGTTGGGTACCCGTGCAGACCGAAGGGATGATGCCATCCGGAGATCCAGATGCGTCTGTCAGGATCACGGAAGGCCCAATTCAATTCGCAACAGCCTTCAAGACAGTGAGGCAACAAGTAGAGGCGATCGAAAAGACCAAGTTGGTGTCTCCGTCGAGGAAGGAAGTCAAGGACCCGCCAAACAGGGATCCACCAATGCCACCAACTAGGTTTAGAAAGAGATCGAGAAGTCCAGTTCGACCGGAAGCAGCTGCCAGCAGTGTGAGTCAAGTGTACAAAACACCACCAAGTAGCTGGCTAGGAAAACCCGGGGAGACCAAAGGCGATCCATCCAGCCCAGATGTGAAAGGGGACAGCCAAAGCCAGTCGCATTCGCCAAACATAGACCTAGAGAGAGAGATAGAGAGAAGGATGTTTGAGATGATGAAAGAAGAGAATCACAGGTTGAGGTTGGAATTGGAGCAGCTCAAAGCTGCCCCTATGGCTTCAGCAAGTGACCGATGGGAAATCATGCAACGTCATCCAATGAATACCTTCGATCCCTTTGCCTCTCCCGAAGCTAAGGTGAAGACCAGCCCTGGTGATGAACGTCACACTCCTGGAGGTACCCAAGTGCCACCAGGACCCGCTCCGGATTCGCCGTTACCACCAGTGCCTCCAATGCCAGTAGGTCCATCACAGGGTAGCCAAGACATGGCAATCCAGTCACATGCTCCATGGGATCTCAGCGGTTATGTTGTATCCACGGGAGACCAGTTCAGGGGGCACCAGGGAATGAAGTGGTTGGGGGCACCACCAGTCTATGTGGGTCATGCAGTCTCCAAGACTGATGAGCATCAAGTGTCGTCGTGCCCAGGTGATCGAACCAAGCATCCGACCACAGATCATGTTAGGACATCAGCAATGTATCCACCAGCGCAGGGTCAAGTGTTGTCATCCGTCAGCCCCGAGCCTGTACAGCCCACTTCCGTGCATCCGTCGTCGTTGGATCCGGGTGAGAATCATCCGCATCCCCCTCCGTTCCATGTACAGAGTGATCATGCTGAATCATGCTGGTTTGAGCACTGTAAAACATGACATCAGTACGGCATCATCCACGAATGCATCCGCCATGCCACAAGCATCCGCTGCCAACGTAGAAGCAGTAGGAAGTAGGTCGTCCAACTCCGAGTCACGATGTGCCAGGCTCGAAGAGGAGGTCAGACAGCTGCAGGCCCTTGTGAACCAGCAACAGGTCCGATTCCATAGTGAACAGTGGGGACCAGCATTCCATGCATGGCCAGGCGGGGTTCGACAATCCAATTCAAACGCAGGGACTCCAGAGACGGGAAGTTATCCTGCCAGTCCACCACCCCAAGCACCACTGATGGGCGGTGATGTCGAGTCAGCTGCGTTGAAGAGTGTGCCGATCGTGTTACCAAAGTTAGTAGAACCATCCACAGCCAATGCCACACTGGCAGCCGGTGACTGGGTGGCCCAGTTACGTCCCCACATCGCAGACATCTGCTCAGGTGCTGACAAGTGGTGGGATCATGCTCTCCAATTGGTCGAGGAAAGGTACAAAGCTTGGTTGATCGCAGGCCCCTTGGACAGGATCCATATCCAGCCACCGTCTCAGGAAGCCACTGCACAAGGACAACCACGTTTGGAACAGCGAGTGACCACCTTGATCTTGGGTGCTCTCCCAGAGAGCATTCGCACAGAGCTGGTGACAAATCGAATGCTACACGTGGCGGGGGCCCTCTTCACCGTTTTTAAACGGTACCAGCCGGGGGGCATGGCCGAGCGTGCTCGCATCCTTGTCGAGTTGACCCAAACACAGCCAGCTCAGTCCCCTCAAGAGGCATTGAACTCTCTTCGGATGTGGCGCCGCCACCAGCAGCGGGCTGATGAACTGGGGATCCAGCTCCCAGATCCGTTGGTACTAGTGAGAGCACTCGATGCAATCATGGCACCCCTCCTCCGGGACAACGCCCAAGCAACCTTTCGGGTGAATTCCTTCCGCATGAATAATCAGGTGGATGTTCAACCAACCAGCACCACTCTCAACTTGCTGTTTGACTTGCTCCTTAGTGAGGCCGATCAAATGTTGTATGGGTCATCAGCCATGCCTCCATGTGCCGGTGACACTGGTCAACCAGCAGGAGTTCGTGCTATGGGAGGACCTCAGCATCCGTCGTCACCTGCCAAACCAGCGCCCAAGTGTAAGTTTTGGGGTAGTGCTGAGGGTTGTCGCCATGCCACCACATGTCGGTTCACACATGATTGGTCCGGCATCGAAGACAAACATGTGCGTTGCTGGACGTGTTCCAGCTCCCAGCATGCCAGATCGGAGTGTCCGTTCCGATCAGGGGGGAGTGGGGAAGCTGGGTCAGGTCCATCAGGAAAAGCTGCCAAGTCCAAGGAAGGAGATGGTGAATCAAGTGCACCCACTCCAGGGAGTGGACCGAAACCGAAAGGAGGAGGCAAGAAAGGAAAGAAAGGAAACAAAACAAGCACGGCATCAGCCAGCAGTTCAACGACAGGAACAGGAGGAGGTGAAGGAACAGAAAAGAAAGGTGCAAGTGAAGCAAATGGAAGCCTGGGTACAGGAAAGGGGGGGGATCAAAAAGAAGGAGAAAAGAATCCACCTGAAACCAAAGACCCGTCAATGGCCAACAGCACGAACCAAATGATGAGCGAGGTGACCAACCTACTCAAGAGCCTCCGTGTTGATGCGGCATCCCAACACTCAGTGAAGGCAATGAGCATGTGTAAGATCCAGTCAGGACGACATGCTTCAGTGCTCCTAGATGGAGGAGCAACCCATGTGTTGCGCAAATGCAAGGATGCATCCGAGTGGGAGTCCAGCCATCCCGTGAAAGTAGAACTGGCTCACGGAGTGACACAGCTGAAGCAGAATCCATGGAATGGTTCCTTGCTCTGCAGTGAAGCTTGCCAAACAATCATTCCCATGAATGCAGTGGTGAACCTCGGCTACAAGGTAGTATGGTCCGATCAAGGTTGTTCCATACTGGGCCCCAATCAGGAAAAACTGCCAGTCATCATGGAACAAGGATGCCCCACCGTAGATGTCAACACAGGAAACCGATTGTTGAAGGAAGTAGAGGAATACCAGTCGAGACATGTGAGGCTAAGAGTCCTCACAATGGCCAAGAAGTTGGGGATGGACCAAGCGGATGTTCCCACAGGATCTTCCATCTGTGCTCAGGATCTGGACAAGATCAAATCGTTCAGCCAACTCTTCCCCGAGGTTCCCCAGGAAATTGCAGTCCAAGTGCCTGGAATTACTCAGTGGGATGTGCACCAACTGCCATTCAATCGTCACTTCCGTAGGAGGATCCACCAAGCCAAGGCAGTGGTGCTACACCTTTTTAGCGGTAATGATCAAAGATTTTGGCTGGAACAGGAAACCAAAGACCTGGTAGTGGTATGTGCCGAACTGCAACATGGAGTTGACCTTCGAAATCATCACGTGTTTGGATGGATGGAAAGTTTAGTAGCCACAGGCAAAGTCAAAGCAATCCTCGCAGGCCCACCATGTAGGTCAGTCAGCATGTGCAGGAGCCGAGGTCAAGAGGATGGAGGTCCACGCGTCATTCGCAGTAGATCAGGGGAGTCAAGGTTTGGATTGAACGACTTGAATCCACTGGAATCCAAACTAGCCGTGAATGACACAATCCTGTGGTTGAGAACGATGTGGCTCCTGATCCTCGCATATCACCACAACCAGTCCCTGGAAGCATCCGTTGAGCAGCCATGGATTTCTGTTCCAGAAGAGCGCTATGAAGAATTCCCAACGTTTCTCTCGTGGCCCGAAACTCAAGTGGTGGTTGACACTCTCGGTTTGCATCGAGTTCAGTTTGATCAGGGAGCTCTTGGTCATGCCACAAGAAAACCCACCACCGTGCTCAGTAATAGCCCGGAAATCCAGGAACTTCATGGTTTGACAAGCGACCAACAACGTTCACTCACCTGGCCGAAGGACCTGCAGGCCAGATTGTCTCTGAGTCGATCGCTGGCCACATGGGCACCAGGATTCAAAGCATGCTGTGGCAAGGTCATCCAACGTTTGGGGACGCAACCACATCCTCAGCTGAAGGTTGTGCATGGGGATGATCTGGAACAATGGAAGCTGCACATATACAACGGACACTATCCATACCGTAGAGACTGTAGCACTTGTGTCCAGGCAATGGGTAGGGACCAGCAACATCGCCGTATCCATGCTCCAGAACCATTTTGCATCAGCTTGGATGTGACTGGTCCATTTCCAGCCGGATTTGACCAAGAATTGCATACCCCAAAATACATCCTGGTTGCGGCGTACACGGTCCCGACCAACAAGGCGAATCAGGTGTTGGCAGAGCAACTGCTCCAGTTCGGTGTGCACGTCCCAGTGGATAAACCATTGTGTCCAGATCCCACGGATCCAACCCAGGATGCATTGCAACAGGAACCAGTGCCACCGGATCAGGATCGGCTCCCAAGTGATGGAGTGGACCCACCGGCTGAGCTTACCGATGCTGAAGTGAAATGGTGTGATGCAGAAAATCAAAAGTGGCAGGAACACATCGCCGAATTATCCAGTGTCGCAGTTCACACACTGAACATGGCCATTCCCCTGAAGTCCAGGAAT
>VSDK01022000.1:184793-199857 GCA_009767595.1 Symbiodinium kawagutii
GAATGCCAAAGATGTCGTCAAAGCATTTTCAAGCTTGTACTGCAGGCTGAAATCACTCGGCCTTCCCATCCGTAGGATGCATTGCGACCGTGCCGGTGAGTTTGTTTCCCAAGAGCTGGTGTCCTATGCACAAGCCCGGGACATCTGGTGCACCTACACGTCTGGAGATCAAGCAGCCAGTAATGGCCGAGCTGAAGCCGCCGTTGGACTCTTGAAACAACAAGTGAGAGCCCTGTTGCATTCGGCCAATGCCCCAGTGTCCTACTGGCCACTTGCAGTGCGACATGCTTCCGAACTACGTTTTCGTGCCCAATTGCGAGCCATCGGAATTCCAGTGCGGCCGCTGTTGCCCTTCGGAGTTTTGGGATATGCCCGCAAGAAGAAGTGGGATGACCGCTACAATGCATGGAAGCATCCGTTGACCAAAATCCGCGTGTGGGGCCCAGCTCACGACATGTCCTTGTCTTCCGGGGGTTACTTTGTGCAATTGGAAGGTGATCGATGGACACGCACATCCCTGGTGATTGTTCCTACTGGTCCCCCAGCTGACGCACAGGTCGTTGCCCATGCTCTGCCTGATTCAGACCAGAACCCTCCATCGGCCCAGGCTGACCCCGATGCGGCCATTCCGGGGGAGCCCTCATTGCCAGAAGTCCCGAACATGCCGTCTCCGTGTAGCCAGCGCAGCTCATTCCCAGTGAGATGCCCATGCCAGACACCGAGCCGGTGTTTGATGCACCGTTCCCGGACCTCCCTGAAGAGACTGCCATGCAGGAGGACTTGCCTCGCCGCCGACTGGACACCAAGCAACCACCACCCGAAGGATCGTGGTATCAAGCACATCGGCCAACCTTGAAAGCCATTCAAGGCTGGGGGGAGTCTGATGAGGGATGTCCAATGGATGAATTTGGTGATGAATTTGGTCTCTCGCTTCAAGCAATGTATCAACAGGCTTGCTCAAATGTCGTCACTGCCCGGGAGCATGCCTTCATGGTAGAACAACACCATGCAATTCGTAGTTTGCTCACAGAAGAAAAAATGTTGCTTGACAAAGACCAATTGATCCCACAGTTGGAGGCGATGCACAAGGAAGTGGACAGCCTGGAAATGAAGTTGAAGGCACTGGCAATCCAAGAAAGCGAAAAGGAAAAGCAGTGCTTGATCACCAGGCAAGTTGATTTGTCGGAAGTAAGAGCCAACATAGAATCATGGAGGCCATCTGTCAGAGAAGAGTATGAATCACTCCGAAACCACGGAGCAATCAAACCCATCAGTGGGCAAGAGTACCAAAAGCTGTGTCAATCCAATGATGTCAAGATTGAAGTGGTCCCTGCAAAGCTTGTGGCAGTGCAGAAGCCATCCGGACGACTGAAGGCACGGATTGTCGGTTGCGGCAACATGGCCACAAAAAGCGATGAAAACATAAGTGCAGGAGGAATGGACACGGTGACAGCAAGAACCGTAGTTTCTCAAGCCAGCCAGGAGTCATGGACTCTCACCACCGTCGATGTCAAAACAGCCTTCCTGCAAGCCCCAAGGCGGGAGACACCTGGAAAGATAACAGTGGTGTCACCTCCCTCGGTAGTGAAGGACTGCAATGTGCTAGAGCATGGCCCCACTGAAAAATGGATTGTCACAGGAGCATTGTATGGCTTCGTGGAGAGCCCATTTGACTGGGCAGCGTACCGTGACAAAACCCTCAAGGAGATCCAATGGGAGTCAGGCACAAAGCAGATGAAGATCCTTGCCACCGAAGAACCTCACTTGTGGAGGATTGCAGAGTGGGACGAAGGGACGAAGAGAGTGGTCAAAACCAAAGGATACCTAGGTATCTACGTGGATGATCTCCTCATTGCCTCGGATGAAGAAACCTCCAATCAAACGTTACAAGCATTGAGGGGAAAGTTCAAGTTGGCAGATCCTGAAAGAGTCACATGTGAATCAACAGTCACATTTTGTGGCTATGAGATCCAAGCAACCTCCACCGGATTTAGACTTGGACAACAAAAATATGTCAAAGAGATGCTGAGTCGTCACGCTGTGACAGGTCAAGAACGTGTTCCAGCACCGAAAATCGAAGAAGCAGAGGACGAAGCCAGTCAAGACCCGGCAACTCTTCGGGCCGCTCAGGCCATAACAGGAGAGCTTATGTGGCTGGCGACAAGAACACGTCCGGACGTCATGTACATCACAGGCCTCATGTCCAGGCTCCTTCATCGTAGGCCAGCCTACGTTTGCAAGTTGGGTCAACACGTATTGCGGTACTTGAATCAAAGTCAACATCGATCTCTTTGGTTCAACAAATCCTCTCCAGATGAGTTGCAGGACCTGGAGATTTGTGTAGACACCTCCTACAGCCCTCCCCATGAGGGGTACAGATCCATCCAAGGGCTCTACCTCCACCATGGAGGCAATCCATTGATGTGGGCATCATCTCGTCAGGCATTCATCGGCCAGTCCACTGCAGAAGGAGAGCTTCTGGGCTACACCGAAGCCCTGCAAGGTGGCGAATCGGTAGCTTCCTTGCTGTCAATCTTTGGCCACAACGTGCACAGGAAGCTTGTAGGAGATTGCAAGTCGGCACTGAGCCAAATCACCCAGGACACTGGGTCCTGGAGGACACGCCACCTCCGCATCCGTTCAGCAAAACTCCGCGAGTGCATTCAAAAACCAAACCCAGATTGGACTGCAATCCATCGAGATGGAACAAAACTCGTCGCAGATGGGTTCACCAAGCCCTTGCAAGGAACCGCTTTCCACAGGTTTGTGAACCTTCTGCGCATGGACAATCCACTGGTGGATGCGGACTCTCCCACCGTGAAGAAGATGCACACAACCATCGCACAACAACCACGAGTGTGCAAAGTGACCACCTTATTGCTCATGGCGGGTTCCGCGTTGATGATGTCAGGTTGCTTGCATCTCGGTGCCCTGGTGATTGCCATCACATCCTTGTTGACAATGTACTCAAAGAAAAAAGGAGAACAAGACCGGATGCAGACCGCTAACCAGATAAGGGGAACCCCAAAAGGAAGCGGAAGCGGCACCGCACCAGGTTGTGACCTCACCGGCATGGTCAGTAAAGAAGGGGGTACACAAACCATGGGACATATGGTGGATGCGGCTTTTCCCACCAATCAGTTGGTAGGCTCAGTTTTGGGATACACCCCTCAAATCAAGGCAATCCGTAGAGGTAAGGCTGCGATGGCTCCTCCGGCCACAACATTAGAGGAAACAATGCGACGCCTCAACATCAATCCAGAAGCTCAGTCGTCATCTCTGCGAGAGTCAGAAACTGAGCCACCTTCGCGATCCGAGAAATCATCGGGCTCCAACAAGCAGCCCGTAACGGAGTCTCAATCCCGTCCAAGGACCCAAAGTCATGAAGAAGTCAGCGGCTCTCAGGGAAGTCTTTCAGTGAGGGGTTCACTGTCGGAAGGACTTGAAGAACCTTGGGAACTGCCCCGGTATCAACGCCAACCAACTGGCAAGAAGGATTCTTGGGACTGCACATTGCTGCCGCGTGGGTGGCTCGTGCGTGCCCATCCAGCGCAACGACAGAGGTATTTTCACCCTCTACACAACTCTGTGCCCGTTGAAGCCGACACGTTGTCTATGCAACGGATCACAGTTCGCTGGATTGCTGGCCAGTCTCATGTCCATCGAGACACGTGGAATAGCACTCAGAGAACTTCTGATGGTGAGCCATGGGTCGGATACACCTTCTTCAAATGCGTACCCGCGACCGAAGACTCCTTTGAACTTGTGACAGGGTCTTGAGCTAGTTCCCTAGCGACTATGACTGTCGCGATTTTGGGGATCCGTTATCCTCCCCAAAAGGGGGAGTGAGAACAGCCCAGTTTGAGTTCAAGTCAAATCAACTTGGGTACAGATCAGTGGCTCCATTTTGCGAGCGCTACGGCTCTCATGAAACCGCCTACGGACAGGCCCTTTGTTGCTCAAGAATAAAAAGGAGTGACAGTTGTCCGTTCGCAATAGCAATAAACAAACCATTTATTGGGTACCCCTATGGCTTGAGAACCGACCCCATATGTTTATAAACGACCCATATGAATCGATTCACCAGCGGTCAACTGGGTGTGATGGTTCCTGGATCTATCCAAACATCAGGGTTCACCATCAACCATGATTGGTTGTTATCCCCTATTTGGGTGTTTTTAAAAATTGGGGGGCCCACAAGTTATAGCTGGTTTACTCCTATAAATGCTTCAGGTTGGATGATTTGGAGGGTACCCCTATTTGAGAAACACCCACTTATTGACCGTGAACCAACTTCTGTTCACCGTTGTAATCTACCAGAAAAATATTTAGCATTTGATGGTTTCTCAAAATAGGCAGCCTCAAAAAATGGTTGGTCTATTACTATAAATGACTATGAATGGATGATTTAGGGGCACCCCTAAGGCTTGAGAAACCCCCATTTGGGTATCCCACTCCTTGTAGCTCCTCAGCTTCCCCTTTCAAAGGCGATACCCCTGGCGAAGCCCCGATATCTCCTAACCACCAGCTCGAGAATCAACCATCATAATGGTTACCATCATAACCATCCTGGACCATGATTGACCACTACTAACCATCATCATCATTAACCATCAATCATTGACCATCAATCATTAACCATCAATCATTAACCATCAATCATTAACCATCAATCATGAACCATCAATCCTTACTAACCATCATTAACCATTATGAACCACTACTATCCATGGCGAATTCTTGGCTCAACCACCGCGAGCCGACGATCACGTCCTCGCATGAGTTGCTTCCAGCTGCGCGCCGTGGCGTTATCGGTCCTGACATCCCGCGAAAGGCGACACGGCAACCAGCGACCCCTGCCATCATCAAGCAGCATTCAATATGGTTTCTAGGGGATATAAACTACCCATGGTTTCTAGGGGATATAAACTACCTTACCATCATTAAGACTGCTAAGATTCAATAGGGTCAGTCACTTTGGAACAATGATTTGTCATTCACTAGCAATAAGACATTGGAAATTAATGGTCATGGTGAGTGATAAACAAAGCAATGGTTGATGAATGTCAATCATAATTCATATTGCTCAACGATGGGTAATTAATGATAATGATACATGATGGTCAAAGATGTTTCATTTAGTTGGTCAATTGAGCGAGCGGCAAAACCTCAATTTAAAATTGTGGAATATCTCAATTGTTATCGTTTTTGGGAGTTCACTAGACTATATCGTTTCCCAGTGTTTTGGTACGTTATCGTTTTTGGGAGTTCACTATATCATACTATATCGTTTTACAGGTCCCGGAGCCATTTCTGAAGATATTTCAGCCGAAGACTAAAGTTAACTACGGAGAGTTTAGCCTTTCTCTCAATTGATAATCAGCAATGCTCAGTTAATGACTTCAGCGATTGTTGTGACTGGTGCATGATGCTTGAAAATGGCGGGACTTCCAACCGATTCTCTTCGAACGGGGGCCGTATTGACACATCTCCCAACGGCCTGCCATCCAACTGATCTGATCTCGTGGGCTGCCAAAAGCCTCTGCTGACCAAGTTCTTGCAGCCATGATCTATGTTGGATGTAGTGATCTCTACTGCTTGGTGGTTTCCAGTGGATGATCTCGCGCATTTTCAGCAGTTTTTTAACCATAGCTGGGGGAGCACCATGATCAGCATATAACTTTGGGATGGAGCAACCACCAACCAGACATCATCAGCTGCTCTTGTTGGTGATGACATGTGACCATGACCCGGTGTGACCTGCCGCTGCGAGTCGGTCCTGTTGATTGGCAACTCCACCAAGACACTTTGGTTTGCCACAGAGGGAGCAGCCGTGGACAAGAAGCCTTCCGGCAACCTGCAACGCCCGCAATGCCAACAGTCCAGTGGACACCCAGCGACATTCCCATGTTGGTGATCCCGTCATATTGAAACATGTTTCCTGGAGACTGAATGATATAGGTTTTTAGGTACAACAAGTTCCACACAGACACACGTGTCTACCAATGAAATCCAAGATTGGTTGAAAAAAGATGAAATCAAGCGAGGCTGCTTGCAAAACCTGGGCTGTGATGGCTGTGTTCTGACGGTTAGGCAGTGAATTCTGGTCACCTGAAACTGTGATTATTCCGAAACAAATGGGAAAAACCAGTGGACTATGGGCGGTGTTGGTGTACCTATAAACTCCGAACGCAAAATATCCATTTGCCTGCATTCGGAGCATCTTGTTGGAAAATCTCAGCAAATCTACTGTATCTGGAGTATCTGAGAGAAACTCCTAGTTTTTCTGAGCCGAAAATCCGGGTTTTCCTGCCAGTTGGAGTGGTCGCAAGTGCACCTATGGATGGGCGCATCTATATTGTTTGCTTTGGAATGCTGAGAAGCGCAGTTCATTACGCCGAAATACAGCGGTAAAAAACATATCACAGGCATATTGCAACAGTATACAAACTACTGATTAAACCGTGAAAGGGCTGTTGATCAACAAGTGGTTCATTTTGGTTCATTGCTATGAACAGGAAGTGGCTTGCTTCAGTGACAATAACCGTCAACACACATCAACCACAGCAATCAATCACCAATCACTACCGAGAAGTGGTACCTGTGATGTTCGATGGGAAAACCAATGAGTTCGCGGGGTGATTTCCATTGCATTCTGTTACCCCCGTGGGTTTCCCGCCGAGGAACGACGTGTTGCCGGGAAGGTCGGCGCCTCGCAAGCAGCCGACAAGCGCTCCCACAACGTTCGCAACGTGGAGTTCTTCGGAGTTTCAGCCAGTGACTGGCAGTTGATGTTGCCCATCAACACAATACATTGCATGTTTGTGCATATCATGTACGTCTACATCGTGTATGCTTGAATATCAAGCCGACTTATGTGTGTCTGCATGTGTGAATGTATCTCCATATCTGTAGGTATGTCTCTGCATGCTTCAATACATGCAGTGGTGACGTCAACAATGCAGGCAACTAAGCCGGCTAGAATGTCTCCCAACTCCAGAGTTCCATGAGCCAACTGAGTTGGTCATGGTTCATCAAGAGCCAAGAAGGGGAATGGCATGTATGCTAGTGAATCTTCCACGCATATAAAAACACAAGGATGCTAATGATGCTATAAAAATACATGAAAAAACAGCTGTGTCTGAGTGTGTATTACAATGTACTGGTACATCCAATATTTGTTGACTCATACCATAATTGATATGGGTGTTTCTCAAAATAGGGAACCCTAAAAATGGTTGGTTTATTTTGATAACTGCTTAACAATAGGTGATTTGGGGGTACCTCTATTTTAAGAAACCACCATATCTGCATAAACATGCTCTAAGAATGGAGATGTGTAAACGGCTGTCATGTGGCAGCCAACTATGCACCGCGCGCAGCCAAGCTCCGGCACAAGCGGACAGTGCTGCGACGATTTGCAAACAACAATAAATCTATACAAGAAATGCAGAAAATGAAGGTTTGTGATGTATGTACTCGTGGAAGTGCAGGGAAAAATGTGAAAACCTTCTTTGAAGAAAAAAAACCTGCACAACAGAAGAAATAGGGCAAGTGTTTATGATGATACATCATGGAACATAATTGATGATAAACAATTGAAGGTTTGTGTATGATTATACATCGTGAATTCAACAAACAAGAAAAATCTGTCTGTTCACACGACATGTATCTCCAGCAAACTTGCGGCAAAACCTATACACATATCTATGCACTGATACAATCAGAAATTTTGTCGGCTTCTTGTGCACTGAGATATGCTCCACATGTCTGTCTTCATTCGCAGGCGTTCCTGGACATCCTTCACACTTCATCCTTTGCATAGTGTCGTTTGTGCACGGTGGTGACTTCCAAAGTGCACCATGACTTTGCTCAACTGCAGCTGTTGCATGGATATAAATGTCAATCAACAGATTCTTGGCAAAAACACCTGCATTTACAGTACTAAATGTTTGAGTATTGAAGATATTGAACAGCCAAATACATCAAATCAAGAGATCTCAATCAATGATGTCCAGGCTGCACTTGCCGGAGTCCGTGAAACAATCATTGCAAATGATTAACCACTATATATGTATACTCATAAACCTTCACCGAAAACCAGCATCACAAAACAACTATCAGCCAACAACCACCTTAGCACTGACCATCCTATTAACGACTTGTCAAATCTCAGATCCTTTTATGATCCTCTGAGTGCGGCCAGGTCACTGGCGCAGCACAGGAGGCCCAAAATGCCGCGCACCTGCGCGGAACACAGCGAAGATGCGCCATGGCTGTATGTCTGTACAAGGGGCAAGTGATGGTCAGTTACATTTAGTTACTGGTCAGGCGTTATAATGATTAGTGGTTATTAGATGGTTCGTGGTTAATAAATGGCTAGTGGTCAATAATTGCGGCAATTGATGGTTAATGGTGAATAGTGGTTAATTATGGTTAATCAGTAGCTGTTAACAGTGGTCAATCAATACTGTAGTGGTTGTTCATTCATGGGTGCCTAGTGGTTAAGTCATCGTAAATTAGTGGCATATGACTGGTTCACGGATGATGATGCTTAATTGGCAGTCAACTCTTTGTTAATGATGATTAGCCAATGGTTAGTTCATGGTAATTAATGGCCGGTGCTGGCCAATGAATGGTCAAATTGTGAGCTTGTTGACGACGCTTACATAATGAAATGAATGGTCAATGAATGGATTGCAATTAACTGGTTTGTTACTGCTTAGATATGGATTAAACAATGTGTTTGTCATAGTGGTTCATGATGGTTAATTATGGTTAAACAACTGGCTCCACATGGTGAACATTGATGTTAATGTTCGATACTGACGTGTGATACTGACAACCACTTTGAGAATGATGGTTTGACAGTAAGATTTTTATAGTTCAGAATTGTTGATAAGCCGATTCATGATAGGAGATAGATACAAGAACTAAAAAACAAATGGTCATTAAGAGATACCCTCTGGCAAACTGACATAGCTGGCCAGAACTTCGTCATTCCCAATCTCATGACCGCAAACAATGAAATGAGACTGACACAAGCAAGAAGTTCATTTCCGGCAGTTTCGGGCATCCGGGTCAAATTGTGAGCCCTTCGCATAGATCACCAAACACTCAGCTTTGCCTGGAAGACTGGAAGTTCGTCAAATTTTGGTACACTAGAAAGTGGATGTTTCCAAAGCATGAGTCCCAAAGAAACTGAGGCTCTCACAAGCATGGCTCGTTGATGTGCTGCAGCGCTGAAAGAAAGTTGCTGCTATCAAACAAGTCTATGACGGGTGTTTGGAATGTAACGGCATGTTTCAACTCACAACCATCTAGGTCGGCTTGGAACAGTGCGATGCAGCAACTTGCTAAACATACATTATGTGAAATCAGCCAGTCGGTTTCTATTCATTTTGAGTCGTGATATAATCTTATGTTGAATCTGTACGAAACGATGTCCTTCACAAATCAGCGTGTGATTCCCGGACTCTGAGGAAATGAAGTGGGAATCTCTTTTTCAGGCTACCTGTACCACAAATCAAACAAGCATCCCTTCGCCATTTGATGCCATTTGTATAGATACCAGCAGTTCATGGGTTTCGAGGCTTCAGTTGTTTCAGCCGCATAATTTAATATCATGTGGATATGCCTTGCAAATAACATTGGCATGTCCACCGTGCAGCTGACATGACGAAACTTCCTTCACGCCGTCTGAGCTCAAAGCTGTCCAAGAATAGTGCGAAGTCAAGAACCATGCGGGTTTGTCCAAACATGGTGTACCCCAAACACGATTGCCCTATCAGTCACAGCTCTTGTCGATTATTAACATCTACCCTTCACCAGCTAGTCAACCATGGGTTTCCCTATTACAAGTTGGCAAACTGAACAGCTGGATGGTGCTCATAGGTACCACCATGGCTATGGACAGGGCCATAGTGAGCGGCAAGCGAAGTCCACCAATTTGGTCCTGGTTGGTGGTTTTGAATTATATAAGCCGTCCCAAAAAAGATTAGTCAATCATTCACACGCAGCTGATCAGTCCCAATCCCACCAGCACGCACCTCACCTGCCGTGAAGCTGCGCAACAAAACATTATCATGAGAGGAACTATTGTCACTCTCATACCATTAAAAACCTGGTTCTGCAGTGAAAAAGTTCAGGGGGCACCTAAAAGGGAACATCCCAGAGCTTCAAAGGGTGCTTCCTACCAGCGAGCATAGGCAATGCAAGGGCCTTCAAAGATTGTACTGACAACAAAGGAACACAACCCCTTATGAGTCCGCTGGGGCGTGTTTTGCTATTGTTTTTTGAGGAAGCATGTATGGAGCCTGGAATGGCAGCCTTGTAGGTTCTTGCCGGATGGCTTGGTCTATAGGGAGAGAATTAGTCAATCAACCTACCTTCGCAAAGTCATTGGGAAACATAGAGCATTTCTGTCAAATCACCACCTAGTAGGTGTTCAATCTTACCGGCGGTTCTCATTTCTTCTTATCATCCAGTCTAATCCCCCTATTAAACATGTTCCCTGCAACCCTAACGTTTGCCCGCACGCAACAGGAAGGCTTCCCCTACTCGCTAATTCCTGCGTAGGGCCGTTGTTTTTGAGTTTCTACGTTGACAAACCCTAAGCCTAAACCGAAAAAAACCGAAACCTAAAAGAGTAAAACGCTAAACTCTAAAAACCTCAAACCCTAAAGCCCTAAACCCCAAGCCCCAAAGGCTGCGTTCGGCAACCAGCTTTTTGAGCTGCATCTTCCCCGGCAACTTCCCCGTTGCCCTTCAGGACACGTCGCCCTTGCGGGTCGCTGCACGACTGGAAAAATATGGTTGATGATGGGGGAGCCACAGCCATATATGATACAACAAGCTGCTTCGGTGCCAAATTTTTGGCATGCGAAGCAAATCAAGAGTTACCTGACGAATCCAAAATTGGCTTGTTCATATATCCATTCTCTTGCATATGAGCGTGTGCATATGTGATATACCCAAATTTGTTGAGTTTCCTAGTGAAACAAATCACTTTTTGGGCAGTCGGGGACGCCCATCATTCATGAACACCGAGATCTTCCTGTCGCATTGGAAGATGCACCATGTCGGGGCGTCACCAGGTTCGAAAATGTTCAGAGGCAAAATCTATAACCAAACAGCGTACAAACTATTGTTGAACAACAAATAAACCATTAAAAACCTAAATACATAAATACTCTGTTGACCAAACAGCTTACAAATCTATAACAATAAATAATATGCTTGCAACAACCACATGTCACCACCCAGAGATCCACCACCTCCCCTGGTTGGCACCCCGACCTGGGATGTTTGCTGTTTGGAGGCGTCGCTGCCTCTGCAGGATCGTGGGCATCAACGAAGATCAGTGTCTTGTGGAAGAGCAATGATAACAGTAATGACTATGAATCTACAATTGGAAGTTGTAGCAGTAATTACTATTACAATTACTGTAAGTACTATCTTTGATAACAGTAATTTGAAGAGCAATGACTATGAAACTTGTGAATTGAACATTTTCAAATGACTATGAATCAACATTTGGACCTAGGAGCCATGATAAGTGTCTTGCTGAACAACTAATAGTGGTTAATGGAGATGAAGTGTTGAACAACTTAGTGTTGAATAGTGATCATAACTATGAAGATTGAACAAATAATAAGAAATTTAAAGATGGGATGACAACTATTAGACATTGACTGCTCGATGGACCACCAATAACAATAGCCACTAGATGATTACGACTACTAATTGTATAGCAATGATGATCATCTAATCAAGACAAGTTATAGTGTTGAACGATCATCCTATATAGTGCTTGTGGGCAACTACTGATTAATGATGGTGAATCACTGGTTAAGTCATGGTTAACAATAGCTAATCCCCAGGATAGCAAAAAAGCAGGCAACTAGCCAATACCAGTGACAATGTTCGCTAATAGACAATAGCATCCAAAATCATCAACAATGTCAATAATCATGCGAATACACAGTAAAGTCATGAGCACCCCCAACAAATCACAGGTGCATACGGGTGCACATAACCATTCACCGGAATACTAACAGGAACAAGAAAACACAAGCCAATCCCATGAGACTTCCCTGCAGAAGGGCAAAAGGACATGGTGTATCCGCATCAATAGCTCACCGAAGCTGCACTGTGGCCATTCTTCGCATTTGGCCGTGTCTCAGAATAGGGGTATCCCCAATCATCCATTCATAGTCATTTATATCTATATCAATAAACACACGATTTTTTGGGGGTTACCTAGCTTGACAAACCACCATAGGAGCTGTTCAATTATTATTGTTGTTGGTTATCCCCTACTAACCATCATAATCCCCTATGATTAACCAAAAAATACCTAAAATACTAAAAAAATAACATGTTCCTTTATTCTAAGAAAATACCCAAAACAATCAAAATGATGAAAACTGTACAGCTCCCAGCCCGGCCAGCCACCTGTTGGTGCAGCCTCCGCAACCGGGTCATCCTGTGGCGCCGAGCACCGGAGAGCGACCGATCATAGGACAGGATGAATCATGGATGAACTATCACAGGTACCAATAGCAGTTGATGGATTTGTTTTGATTTGTGTTTGCTGATGTGTTTTTTTAATGAATTTTATTTACCTGTAGCTGTGTTTTAATTGTGCCTTTGATAGTTCGTCCATGTTGATGGATGTGTCATCGACTACCGGTAGATGTTGCTTTGTTTTGCTGATGCTTTCTTTTGATGGTTGTATCTACCTGTAGTTGGGATGAACTATCAAAATCATCAAAACAAAAACCCAACTATCAGAGGGCCAATTGGGAATCACAATCATGAAAAACGACACAAATCACAGCTACTTGATGGTTGACAGTTGTGATTCATCACTGGGAATCGATACTGTAAGTATTCTCAAGATCACAAGCATAGGGTTTGTCCGTAATTGGTGTAACCCTAGAAGCCTCTGTAATTGGTTGCTTCCTGATAATAAATGACCATTTTTGGGACAGTACTTTGCGGATCCGCAGCAACAGCACAACAGCACGTGAAGGACTAACTCTTTAATCGACGAGCAGCCGTGGGGATGTCACAACAAAAACAGCTGTGGTTTTGAGGTGGGTTGCTAAGGAAGAAACCGGTGGATTGGTAACAAAAATATATTGGTGGATTGGATGGAGCAACAAAGAACAAGTGGTTTGTCAAACAAGAGGTGGATTGCCAACACAAACACACAGCTGGACTCATGGACTACCAAACTAACAAAAGGTGGCTTAAAAACAACCAACTCGCGAAAACAAATGAATATATTATTGACACAAACAAGACCAAGTTGAGCAAGTTTCATGGATAATTCACCAAAAGCTTGCGGCATCCTGCGGCCATACAAGTGTTGATTTCGACCAATCGGGATACTGGACAACAATCAGGTTAGCACCATACATAGAATGGTGTCGGTTCGCATAAGGCTATTATAAACCATAATTATTGATGTTATTAGTGTTGTGGCCAATTAAGAATAACACCAAGCAGGATAGAAAAACGACAACACTAATAACAAACAAGAATAAAAAACTGGCCATGCTTGATGGATTGAAAATCTAGCAACCATTCAAGCATAGCCAGCTGCATAGATCATGTGCCATGAGTTTTCGAGCCGTGCGTTGGTAGATCCAGCGATCCGACCAGCCGTATTTGACGGATAAATCACTTCGGTTGCTGATGATCTGGCTGGTGGTTTCAACCGCTATGAAAAACATTCGCCAACCAACCAACCAACCATGTGGCAATACTAGGGAAAATCAAAGGTGTCTGAGACCACCAACCCGTACCCGTGATTGTTGGTGGCAACCCGTATGAGTAGTAGAATGGTGTACTGATTGTTCACTATTGATCTTTAACAATTACCAAACGTGAATCCATGGTTGATATTCGACCGGCGATTCCTAGATTTATGAAATTCATGCCTTGAATGGGTACTATCAAAGGATGGCTATTAATCTACAAAAGATCTGGCACTGATTCTTTCATGGCGCTGCCCTTATTATTGACCATCACACTACAGTGATAATAACCAGCAGCAACCAGTAGCCAACTATCACCAGTAGCTTACTATTAATGGTTCCAGTTGCAAATGGTTACTGCTGGTTGCTTATTATCACTGGTCACCAGTATGTCAACACCAAAAGCAACTGGTTACAGTAGGAACTGGACTCAGTATGGTTACAACCAGTATGTTAGTTGCTGGTGACTATCACCAGAAGCTTATCATCAATGATCTACCATGGCTACAGTAAGAGTCACCAGCATGTCAACACCTGAGCGACAATCTGACCGTAGCTCACAGCTCAGAACTGGAGACTACTCCAGTAGTTGAACAAACAGAAGCAACCAGTGCTTACCAGTAGTAACAAGTGGTGACCAGTAGTAACCATTCCTGTGAAACTTAACTTTCATCAATGTCTCAGAATGCGGAACATATTAATTCATCATGTTCTTGAACATTATAATGCTTCACAGAGGTTCAGAATGATTAACCAGCAAGTTTTCCCACCATTAGTTGCTTGGTTCTTCTGTTGGTTAACATTAAACCTGGTCAACATCAGCTGGTCCGTTAAGGATTTGCCTCTGAACATGGGGTCATTACGGCAACCCATGATGAGAACGATGCAGCAACTGCCCCACCTGGGTCTGGTCCCCAGTGGCGTGGTGATACGCTCACGGGTGATGGATGCATCGTTTTGAATGGATCTTTCGCCACCTTGGGCCTTGTAGTACATGAGTGAATCGAGATAAATTGAGACATGGCTAGCCTCACAATGATTCATGATCAATTGGCAACCGGCTTGTGCTCGGGATCATCATTAGGTCATCGTATCTTCCGCTGCAGCGATCCTGGTGACGCCATCCCCGACCACCGCTTTCCGATCGATCCTCCGACCAGGACTTGGGCCATTTGGCCGTCAGGGTCGCTTTCCAGGGCGGGCGTCGCCTGCGTAGCCGTGGGAGAATTCAGGTGGAGAGTTGATGGTGACCGACCAACCAATGGAGTGGACAAGTTCACCAAGAAAACTGTAGGGAA
>VSDK01022000.1:199905-210088 GCA_009767595.1 Symbiodinium kawagutii
AACAATGGCTAATAGCCAACAATAGTGGGGGATATACCAGCTACAAATGGCTATGGGTGGATATAAACCAACTATAGCTGGTTAATGATGGTGGTTAATCATCATGGCATATATTTCATGGGGGATGATCACGTTAACCAACAAAATTTTCGTGGGAAAAATTGCTGGTTGATGATAGCGGAAGCAGGGTTACAGGCTGAACTGACACAGGTTCCCAGGTCCAAAAAAGTGATTGTGGGTGAATAAAAATCAATCAACAAATGGTGGCTTCTTAAAATGGGGGTACCACTAAATCATTCTTTATTAGCTATTTTTAGTAACAAACCAACCATAGCCTTGAGGCTCCCTATGACTTGAGAAACCACCGATTGAGTTGGGCTGGGTTGCTGGATGACTTGAATGGTTGCTTGGTAGTGATACAAATGGTTTCTGGACATCCCCATGTTGTGGTCTCTGGACAGGCTCTCCCTATCAGTGGCCGACCAGTTCAATCCAATCTTCATCATATGCAAGCCAACCAACGTACCATTCGGACACCTGTGGCAATCGTGTACCCTCTGGCAAACTAAACTGCAAGCTACAAACCATCATTTCTTACCTGTAAACAAATGTTTTGATTTTGTACTTCAAGATTAGTTTACGAGAGGGTAGTTTCTAGATATCCCAACACAGCCGCACATTCGCAAACAAAATGGATGTCCCAATCGATGTGCACAAGAAAGCCAATCCTCTTCAAAGCAGGTAAATATACCACAATCTAATTAATCATGCATCTAGCAGCTGTGGCTGTTGATGCCACCGCAGTCCAACCTTGTCGAGGATTTGTCTACGCGGTTTTCCCCGATTGCCCGACGAGACTTGTTTTAGACCTGCTTTGGAGAGATCATTTCTAGAGTTCATAAAGCATCAATTCCATTTTACTAGCTCACCATCATTGTAGCAACATTTCGCCATACTACACCATGTTTGAAAAACTCTACTTAACTACGCTATACAAGCAGCATGACAGAGCCAAAATACCACGATCCATAATCAATGTTTGTTTGTCATTGGAAGTTAAATGATGTTAGGCATAAACGCTACTTGTTGCTTATGCACCATCAGTAAAGGCCTTAAATACCAAAAAAGAATCGCCATGATTTACTGTTGGACCATGATTGTTGGTCATGCAGTTTGAACAAACCACCATCAAACATTCATAAAACATCATAAAACTACCATCATTAAACCTCCATAAAATATTCCATCATGACTAACCACCATCTTACCATATGGCTATGGGTACGTTCACCCTGTACCCGTGGTTCTCCCATCATTAACCAGGCTGTTTTCCCTATCGTTTTGTTGGTGAACTTATCCCCCATTATTGGCTGGTTTATTGCTTCACCCACGATATAGCTGGTACATCCTCTATGATTGTTGGTTGTTATCTCATATAATCTCATATATCAGGGTTGGTTGAGATAACAATATAATCTCATAACCTATCCTATTATATGATTATAGACATTTTGAGACCACTACCTATCCTTTTTTGTATCTGATTATAGACCATTCACCATCGGTTGGTTGGTTGACCCACCAGTAAACCTCCATCACTTCTCGTGCCTGGGTGCCGGTGGGCTCGGTGCAGCAGGACTCGCGGAGGGTGACCTCGGCTGAGGGCAGGGAATCAAATGGCACCAGTGACATCGAAAAGCAGCGTTTAAATCAAAAAAGCACCAGTAACGATGGTTAGTTATCAAGTACTAATTAAAGCAGCTGTTACTGGTTGGTTGTTTAAAATCACTGGTGACTGGTGACTGTTTTTTAAAAACATCCAGTGATCTGGTTAGTGTTTTGAAAGGGTTTGATCCAGTGAACAACTAACCAGTGAAACGTTTAAGTAACTGGATCTGGTTAGTTGCTTTAAAACAGCCAGTGACCGAATCAACACAAATCCAGTAGCTGGTTAGTTGTTTTGAAACAACCAGTTCAATTGAACCAACCTCAGTGACACTGTTTTTAATGCCACTGTTCAATCAGTTTCTATTGTTTAAAACAACCAACAGGTTAGTTGTTTAACCAATATTCACATCAAAAACCAGCGGGCGCACTAACAACAACCTGGGTTTATAGTGTGGCGTAGTCATGATAATCAACAGCAATGACTCATAACGGATTGATGACCGTTGAATAGCGGTTGGTAGTGGTCACTAATGAAGAGGATGGAAATCAACCGATAATCCGTGGGAAATCCTGTGATGCATCCCGAGAAACATTTCGATGCAATTCATATCACCTCCTTACCTCCCACTCCTAGTCCACGAATGCCGAATGCCTCCATATCTGGTTTGCCCCGGTAGCAAACTGAAATCGGGTGATCAATGATGTACAAGTTCCAATTTCACGACTGATAAATGGCAGTAGGTCAAAACCCTGTACTCCTGGTTCCCATGTCATTGTCCATCGTTTTCACATGATTGGTCGGCTATGATTGACCCATGGCCAAATCTAATTCTTTATCCATGGATGAAATGATATCTGATACCCGGCTGAACGGCACGCTCCTGGGTCCACTTCCATAGGGAACCTCCATGGAGGCCGCCACGGCGATTTCAGTGGTTCCCTATCATCCCTAGGGAGGGTATGTGCCAGAATGGTGGCACCCCCAAAACTACTTCAGCCGTAAGAATCACCATTACTAACCCATTATTTAACCATTCTGTAGCCGCTAGCCATCAATGATTACCATTAGCCATTAACCATTATTACTGTTACCCATGATTTAACCATAAATGAGCAATCAAGGATCACCATTTATAGCCAAACTCTTCACCACCATCATTCACCATTCACAGCGGTCACCAACAATCATTCTGAATCGTCAACAGGGCATCAAATCTCGTGCCAGGGAATTACAGCGAGCCATAGCGACCGTGGTGACTCAATCAACATGATGTTGCAACCAAGTGCCAGTTCGACGAAAGTAAATTCTGACCTTTCTCATCACTTGTTTTAGTGGTAGTTATTGTCAAAATGCATTAGAGATCGATATTGGATCAAGCATAACAGTTCCATGGTAGTGAAAACTTGCTACTGGTAATTAATCATGATTGTTTACCATCCTACCGGTAGCGACTAGTAATTTACCATCCTCGTCATATTACCATTGCGACTACTAGTCAGCCATGATCATTTACATTCCAGAAATGGTGGTTTCTCACAGTAGGGGACCCCCGAATGGTTCATTGCTGACGATTAAAAAGGATGATAATCGGGGGGGTCCCCTATTTTGAGAAACACCCGAATGGTTGATGCGAAAAACCACAAGGCTTTCCACCGTCGATTTTCTCATCAGCCAAGGCACTGATTGCCGTACTACCAGTATCCCTCGTCCTGTAAACTCCCCTCGATGACCGATATCCTCCAGCCACCAGCTACAGTAAATCCTCTGCCGCACCAGGCTTGCCAGTACTATGACCTGTCAGCCAAAAGCAACAGGATCAACCATTCACCCTTATCAAGGCAGTTCTCAACCAACTGGCCATTAATGAGTGTCATAGTAGATGCTTAATGATAACTATAGCTACTTGTCCATTAATGACTACTGGCTAATAATCACCTTTGGTTTAATCATGAATAACAAGTTCAGCAGCAAGGATTAAGGCCATCAATCATTAACTATTCATCATGAATGACAAGTTCAGCATCAAGCACTAACCAGCTATTGTTAGTCTGTACTGTCAATCATTTTGAAGAGCATCCTGGTTGATCACCGTTCTCCTTAACAGCCGTACCGGTTGTAAGAACCACTGGCTGCTGGCTCCAGGCACTTTGCCACAGCATCGCTGCGTGGCACCTTCTCCTGGCTAGCCATACTTCATGAGTTACTGATGCTTAATTGATGGTGAAATGGTAATAGGCTAATTGGGAATGGCAATCAGTTTTCAAAATGATCAACCATAGTGTTAAACGATGATGGTTCACTATGCTATCCATCACTGTTATCAACAATGATCGACCATAGTACTTATATAATGATGGATATCCATACAGGACATTGAAATTGTTTGTACATGTGTGATACATAGATAAATAAACAGCGGCTCTGGCATGTTCTGCCAACGCAGGGGCATTTGGATTCATATCAATCTTTGAAAATGATGACAGTGGTATGTAGTTGGCAAAGCCAGCAAAGGGCTAACACCACCAAGAAACAATGCAGCAATTAGGTCCATATCAATCTCTAAATAACGTGACATGTGATGAAACACACCAAGAACTGAATGTGATGAGCAGCGACATACGATTTGCAAATAGGTCAGCCATGGTATAGGTTTATCCCCCGAAACTCACTCTTAGAGTATATAATCCTGTTGCATTGGGGGTTTCCATCCGGGAGCGTTGGGAATGGGCACATCGGCCATAGAAGGCTCCTCAACCACCCCAGCCACATCTAGGGAAACCCTCAAGAAACTTGGGGGGTACACCAATTGTGCATTAAAAACTTCTGCTTTAAAGAAGCAAAATGGCGCTTCAACATGCCCCAACCAACTGAATCGGTCAACAAATACAGCTTGCCACATCATGTTGGCTCAGTAGAAGTGACCTACTGCTGAGTCAAACATCTCTCAATCAGCAACTTCAACTATTGTGCTGTTGGTATTCGGGTGAGCCAATTGGTGAGTTGAGCCTGGTTATTAACATTCATTAGTTATTGCTGTAAACTACACAATCAATCCAATGGCACACCAAGTGAACCATCATCAACAATCACCAACAAAAACGATTCTTGAGCATCCATCTTGTACATGAGAGCAGATTCTATTCTCATGCACGGCAACGAGTGACATCGGTTCCAGTCTGTTGCGCTGTATGAAGCCGCCTCCTTAATCTTCTCCCTGGAGCGCTTCACCTGGAGCGATCCACCGGTTGGTACCCCGAAACTCCACCAGGGATGGGATCCAGGGTCCCCGTCAGGATCCCAGGCCTTGCAGCAACGATGGATGGTTCAACACCAACGTTATAGCCCATGGTGCACAGGTTGGTGGTTGAACCACCCTGTGATTAGAAATAGTCAATCAACCACCCGCATCTAATGTCAACACCGGGGAAAATAAAGAATCTGCGAAACCAGCAGCCGCTTTGTATCAAGAATCCACTTCACCACATCCGAAAGCACACAAACATAATCGACCACTATACATCAGGATAGAACGTGATGGGGTACCCAAGGGTGTTCAAGCCCCCACCAAAATCGTCTGGGCACACCGGTGAATTCTTGGGGTGAATCCCATGACTGCCTTCATCTTTTCAGCTTTGTTCGAAAGACAGGTGTTTCAAGGGCAGTAGTTATTCCGAGCCAAGAGAAATTGGTTTATTCGAAAGGGACTATCAAGTAAGGATTTCTTTCAGGCTTGGAATTTGCAAGCATGATTTGGACAATTGGACAATGCATCCCGTGAATGTGATGTTGTTGTGGGTCAGTTCACCCTGTACCCTTGGTCCATCATCAACCATTACAGTATATGGCAGCGGGTCAAAACCCTGTAACCCTGGTTCCCCCATCATTAACCATTGTTTTCCCTATGTTTGTTGCGCATTATCCCACATTATTGGTTGGTTAATATTGACCCAAAACCATGTTCCAACTATTGTTCTTGGGTATTCTCCCCCATCAACTTGATGGTCAGCCAATTGGCAAAATCTTGTTGTGACATGTCGTGCTTTGCCTGCTAAAATCAGGACAGACATGCTGCCTCTAAGGCCTCCAAAAAATAGAAGTTCTCCAGTTCCCCCGAAAGGAATGCATGTTGCACCGCGGGAGATGGTTGATTCAATAATAGGCGGCAAGGAACTATTTAATGAACATCAGCCTGGTTTCACAACACCAACTGTTGCTTGATTCTACTCTCCCAATGGTCATAAGGCTTTCTTCATGCCTCAACATCAACTGTCACTTGGTCTTATACTGATGATCATATTATGTCATAGCTACTGCATTTCATAGCAAATTCAATTCTACATTTGTGTTCCATATTCATCCATAGATGTTCCTGGTGTCCTCTTCCCAGGTTCACAGCCTGCCTTGAGCGCCGCTTTCTTGGGCGAAGTCAGGTGCGCTCCCTTGGTGTTGGAAGGTTTACTGGCGCGCTCTGCCAGCATTTCCTGCATGGAATCTCGGAGGATGAGCGAGGCCGCGAGGCCTAAGCTACAGAATATGGTTACCAGCAACCAACCCACCAACCCACCAATCAATCAACCAATCAACCAATCAATCAACCAATCAACCAATCAATCAACGAATCAACTCACCTTTAGTAGAAAGGAACACATGAAGCACAGATTCTTTCGCGACACCGAACGAATGCAGCTCACCACCTGACGCCTGATAAGTTGTGGTCAACTGGGAAGGCGGAGAAAACTGGGACCAAACGACAGGGCTCAGCACTGCTCAGATCCAGTTCTTAATGGGCACCTGCTGTTTTGCCAGATCAATGACTTGTGATTTGCCATCAAACGCATCAAATATTGGAGGTTAGCTTGGAAAACAATCATCAAATCCGGCACACACTGCTGGTTGAAAGAGGAAATATGACCTTCCAGGCACCAATTTCCAAGCAATGTTGAGATGTTGCTGGCGCTTCCGATCTCGTCCTGACGAATCTTTTCCTTCATCTTGTTTTCCTGGCAGCTGATGGTGGACCCACACATGACTTGGAGCGCAACTTGCGGATCCCCAAAACTTGGACCGAAAGGGTGGGCACCAAGGGATCGTGAACGTAGGAAGCGACATCGCTGCTCATAGGCAGTGTCAGGAGTTCATGCTTGCGGGTTCATAGTTTCACAAGTATCACAAGACTACCAGGTCAGGTCAACTCCCCCTCAGCCATCAAGGATTTTGAGCTTCTGTCCCAGGGTGCGTTTTCAATTTTGGATCTTGAGCTTGCTCATGGCCACAATGATTACCCATGAGATCATCAACAAACTGGCTGGGTATTTCCTAAGCCATGGAAGGCCTAATTGGTTGAAGCGTTCCAAATTTCACAGGTGGATTTGGACTCACCTTTGAGACCCCAAAGGGTAGCCAAGTGCTGGCGCACACCCTCGTGGCAGCCTTGCCTTCCTCCGAGCACGCTCCTGCTGCAGCTGGGCTTCAGGTCCACCCGTAGCCATGGTATCCCCAGCTATCCCAAGGGTTTGTTTGCAGGGCAGCTGTGACTTTGGGGTAGCAGGGTTGGACAAATCAGCTGGGGGCCCTTGACCTGAATTGTTACCAGCCCAACTATTTCAACTTTTGAGGGAACCGTCATAGCATGTCCAAAAAAAGATCGTAAACCAACGGGTTGGTGGTTTTGACCCCTATGGTTAATAACGGTGTATACATGGTCAAATGATTAAGAATACCTGTTGGACGTCCCAAATGATCGGTTTGCCTTCAGGAAAGGAACAGCTTCGAAGTATCAATGGATAATGTTACAGGACATGGTCTCCCCTCGGCACTCGACTCATAGCGGAATTCCTATAGCTGCCACTCAAACACACTACCACAATGACAACGACAAGTATACAAGTAGAAGACACGGTACGATTTGCAAATTCGCCATTTTGCGGTAAACCGCAGTGATACCCTCTGTGAATTTGCAGATGGTTTGTCGCTGGTGATTCATTGTCCAACCTCCTTCTCCAGCTTCTTGGCTTTCTTCGCTTTGTGATCACCTGGGCTTCTCCCTTTGTGATGTTCCCCCATGCAGATTTTGATTGACATGCACTTTGTGATGACAGTCATGATCACCAACATGTGAAATTTTTCATCGAATATGACAACGTTCGTTTGATGGCCATACTTCATCAAGAGCTTGTTGAGAAATCTATGACCATTCCGCAGCCAAGCGAATCACCATCTTTTCCATCTTTATCCTTTTTCCTCTTCTTTCGCTTCTCCTTGGGCGAGAAACCAGGACAATATCTGGTTGGTGAACCCCTTTGAAACATACTAGCCAACCAACCATTTGCTAACAATAAGGGAAAGTAAGACATGTTCTCAACCACCAACCAGATATAGTTTGGACAGTGTAGTTTCAGTTTGCCTCAATCAGCCGCTTTTTTGTTGGATCACACCCCACCATATCGTGTGGCAGCACATTAACCCTAGCGCACCCATATACTTTTCGTTTCCACAACTGAACAGATTTATTGCATGGTGGTTCATCATTCCCGCACGTAAAACCATTGCTGCCTTTTTCCCATGGATGATCTTTTCGAGTAGATTGCATCCCTTAGTTAAACAATGGTTTTGACGATAAAAAACAATCAACCATTAATAAACATAACTATAATTAACCATTATTAACCATAATTAATGGCAATATTATTAACCATTGGTAGTATGTTGACATCAGTATTGGTAGTATACTAGCCACTATCAACCATAACTATCATTGACCACTATAAATCATGATTATTATCAACCATTATTAACCATAACTATAATTAACCATGAAATATATTAGCCATAACTAAAATCAACCATTAATACAAATGGAATCCTTAGAATCCCAGGGGAGTCAAAAGGTAGGCGCCATCCACCTGGCGATCCCCGGCCCGCCCTGGCCCGGCTCCTCGTGCTTTTCCTCCGACTTCGCGTCCGAACTCTTGGCGGCGACCGTAGCCTGGTGATGGAAGTAGGATGCAGACGGTAGTTGAGATTGGATATGGTTAATAGTGGTTAATAATGATCATGATAAATGGTGGTTAATAGTAGTTATGGTTTATGGTTAATTATGATAAATAACAGTTATGGTTAAAAATAACAATTGTTAATGTTGGTTAATAATAGTTATGGTTGATTATGACAAATAGTCGTTTTGGTTGAAAATAACTATTGTTAACGATAATAGTTATGGTTAAAAATAACTATCGTTAAGCATGGGTGATAATAGTTATGGTTAACTATGACAAATAATAGTTGTGGTTAAAATTTAACTATTCCCAATAATGGTTAATAATAGTTATGGTTGAAAATAACTATCGTTAAGAATGGGTGATAATAGTTATGCTTAATTATGACAAATAATAGTTGTGGTTAAAAATAACTATTGTTAATAATCTTAATAATGGTTATACAGTATACTACCAAGAAGTGCTTGATGGTTTTCTAATGACTTTAATGATGATGAGTAATATCTGATAATAGAGGTTAAACAAATATTGAGAAACCTGCTAAACCCACTACAGTATCAGGATGAATGATAGCTGGCTAATCATTGACAAGAATGGCTAAACAACTACTGGCTATATATCAATAATTATCAATATGTTGTCTTTTGGATTGTCCATCTAGAGGTGGTGGAATGTCCACTTCAAGCTTAGTCAAATCAAACAAGTGTCTAAAAGTCAAAACAGGGATGTTTCTCAAAATAGGGACCCCAAAATCATCCAGTTGATTGAACATTTATACTAACAAACCATCCATAATTTGGAAGTTCCTCATGTGAAGAACCACCAAGCACCAAGCAGGTTATCTCTTGGATCAATTCATTTGGGAAGTACGATAATTTGGGAAGTGCAAGCAAACTCTTCGTATTGGAGAGGGGAATCTCATGAATTTTCCCTATAGAACAGGCCATTTTTTTTTGCGATCCGTGGTGCATGATCTTCAGTTTGAACTTGGGTGTAGCTACAAGAGCTGGTGAAAACACTGCTACATGCTGCCATTCACAGTCCTCATCGACCCATCACTTGTGTCCGCTATAATAATTAGACACTCAACATTTGTGGTGAAGAAGGTCCAACAACAGCTGACGATTTTGTCAAATGAATCGCTCCTTGGGTTGCCTTCAAAGGGGCGAAGTGGAGACCAATGACCATTGACCATCTGAACGAATCTCCGAATTGCTTTGCTGGATGCGAACAAAAGGAGAACACAAACAAGCGAAGGATGAGCGATATTATGAGATATCACTACTAGTTTCTAAAGTCACAGCGATACAGTGAGCCACCTTCCCACTTGTCCAAGAATTCCCCACCTGTCAGGTGAGGGTTGTTAGATTTTATCTGAGCTGACTTCTCCTCCTTCTCCTCCTTCTCCTTCTCCTCCTTCTCCTCCTTCTCGCCGGACCTCAACCGCGGCCATCTACGACGAGTGTTTGCTGCCGGACGTCAAGAAGAAGAAGAGATGTCAGACAGAATGTCCGAGAGA
>VSDK01022000.1:211749-229816 GCA_009767595.1 Symbiodinium kawagutii
AGAGTGTCAAAAGATATGTCAGAAAGAATGTCAGAAGAGATGTCAGAAAGAATGTCAAAAGATCTGCCAGAAAGAATGTCCGAGTAGAAAGTTGTCAGAAAGAACGTCAGAAGAAATGCCAGAAAGGATGTCAGAAAGAATGTCAAAAGGTATGCCAGAGAGAATGTCAGAGGATTTGTCAGAAAGAATGTCAGAAGGTATGTCGGAGAGAATGTCAGACAAAAATGGAGTCAACAAGCGGTGATGACATGACATAGTGGGGATCACTCGAAGTAAAGTAATGATTCATGTTTTTGGTGTCTTTATGATGCAAATAGATAGGGTTACAACAAATTACAGCATTTCTCCCAGGGAACCCAAGCGAGGGAAAACAGCCATAGTCGGGTGTCGCCCATGGACGCGCACATGTAGTACAGACACACACGTCACCAAGGGGATTGTAACAATGGCTCTGTACATCGTAGGATGAATGATTTTGTCCAACAGCAGGGGTATGACCATCCGTTTGGATTCTGCCTCCTTGAGCTTTGCATCGGTCTCCTCAGGTTCTTCTTTCGCCTGTTCAATCCGCAAAAGTGCAAGAGAAGAAAAAAAATTATCTGCTTGAGCCTGGGCCACCCAGTTCAGAATATGAATCATGGATGCCGGCCCAAACACAGTGCTGCGAAGTTTGTCACAAGTTCTATGAATTCATGGAATAATGTAAAACGCATTGCAGGAATAGTTACAGTATATGTATAATCGAGTCAAACATACCGAAACTCCTGGTACTCTGAGGATGTCGGACCCAATTTGTTGACCATGCATTTGACACGTCTATTTGTTCAAGGTATCACTTGTGTCTTGTCAAATCCCTGATTGTTGCATGCCTTTTGCATACGGGAGACCAAACAGCGTCACAACAATCATGGATGCAACAAGTCGAAATCAAACACTTTCAACATCTTTCAGCACCTTTGGTGAAACCTAAACGCTTTTGGCCACACTGCGGCCTGCTTCAGTTCCAGCGGCGCGGTCTGTTTTTCAGACATCTTTGGCGCAGAAGGGGCAGGTGGAGCGGCGGCAGGCAGCGCAGCTGCCATCGGAGGTGCTGAGTGCATGGCATGTGGCTGGCTGGTTGCAAGTGGCAGTGGCTGCTGCTTCACTGGAGCGGCTGGTGCCACCTGTGTCACCGGTGCCACTGGTGCAACTGGTGCCAGTGGTGCCAGTGGTGCCACCGGTGCCACCGGTGCCACCGGTGCCACCGGTGCGACTGACGCTGCAGTTGCTGGGGCCGCCACTGGAGCCATAGGGAGAGGGGTTTCAGGTGGCATGTCCATTGAGGTGAAGCTCCGGCCAGGTACTGCCTTGGCACCAACCAGGCCGCAGTTCATGACGCTCTGGAAATGAAAAATCTAATGTGAACGGGAAACCCCTGGAAAATCTATGGATAGACTCGCAGTTGTCATCCATGAAGCTTCATCAGGCGAAGTCGCGTCAATCAGAACCAACATTTGCAAGGCCATCCGAAGCTGTGGCTTTGCTAGCAGTCGACAGCCGGCTGCTCAAACACGTTGGGCGTCCTGCAAGTCACACATGTGATCTAGCCTCGTTCACAACTGGAGTCTTGCAATTGGAACATTTATATCAACATTGACCATGGATCGGATGTTCATGAGCTTTCATGTGGATCAACTTATATTGATCTGTGCGTTTACTACACTTAGGGTTTGTCCAAAAAACGTGTACCCCAGAAATGGCGAGTTTCCCTATGACCATGAACAGCTGGATGGTGTCCATGGTGCCAGCCACCCATCAACAACCCGTGACCGATCTAAGGTTTTGGCACTGGAAGCTGGCGCTCGCTTGCCAGTGCAAAGCTTTTGGATGTCGATGTACACCTCGGCTGATGATGCAACTGGTGACATTCACTGTGGATTTTTCGGGATCACAGATTTTTTTGGGATACATCCAGCTACACTTTTGGGCTTTCTAAGCATGACTATATCCAAGGAAATCCAGGGAGCTGCACATCCGAGTAGTTTGGACAAACACCGCTGGAAAGATGAACATCTCATTGCTGAGTGGTAGATCCGTGGATTCATGATGGCTACTACTTGATAGTGAATCATGATAATGCTTAACAATGAGGGACAAATACCCAACAAAATTGGTCAATCATGGTCGATCCACCTGTCAAGCCCACCTCACGAGAAGCTATCAAAGTATTGGGTGCGACCAGCTGGATCTCACTTCATGACGGTTCCACCATGACAGGTGCTGCAGAACAGGGGGTTCGTCCTAGGTGGTGGCTTCCAGCAACATGAGCGTCCTAGGTTCCAATGAGTCATTGACTGCGGATATCACTCATTATCCCTGCTGGTTGGTTCAAGTGATCAGCAACTCCAACTACTCTTGCAACGGTCAATCACAGTGCTGTCAGCTGCCATTGGTGTTGACAATCGCCATACACATGAGAAATGCTTTGACACAAATCAAGTACCAGCCCAGCGGAAAAAGAATTGGCCAACCAACCTAACAACCAATAGCGCTATATCCCTATGATTATCGCATGTGTTCCCTGTGATTCCTAGTTCTCAACAGCATTTCCCCGCAGCTGAGCTTTGAGTCATGGTGCACTCACCCATCTTCCTTCATAGAACTCCTTCCACTGGTTCGACATTTTGTCCACCTGAAATCGTCGCGGTTGAGCCATGGGGATGCTGTTCACTCAACAAATCATTAGAGCTTACCATCTTGGTATCGCTTGATAACTTGGCCGAAGCTTCATCTCTGGACATTCCTGCAGGTCCCCTCTACTTATAACATGGTTTATAAGGCCATTTATTAAGTATATATAGTTATAAGTTATATGATGTTCTATGTACCGTAACTGATAGTTCCCCTATAGTTATAACCCAACTTATAGCTGGCCACCTTGTGGGCACCACACAAACTGACCCTGCGCTACTGATCCCCAACGGCTCCGCTGATGCAGGAGTCCCCACTATTGGTGTGCAGCGCCCAGGATTGTGACTTCGATAGAACCATGGTTACAAAATGTAACAAACCTTTCTGAAAGTGGCTGGATGAACCAATGTAACTTTGGTGAATGTCACCACTTACGATTGGTGCGATGCTTTTGCTAAGGAATCACCCTGTTCATTTCATTTCTACAGCGAACTATCAGGGAGAAGTAGGGATGTTCACAAGCCGGGGACTTGAAAAAGTCTTACCCAGTCATAAACCAGCCCCTAATTTGACCAAAAATGGGTGTTTCTCAAAATATGGGACCCCCCAAAATGGTTGGTTTACTACTATAAATGACTACTATTGGATGATTTGAAGGACCCCTATTTTGAGAAACACCCAAATAGTTTGTATAGACCTTCCAACCAAGTGGTCATTTATTCTTGGGCTACCCGAATTGCCTGACTTTGTGCTTGGCTTTCACCAATTCTCCGACTCTAGGAGGGTACCCCTTACAATGTCTCTAACAAGAATAAGTCTGAGAACTCGAAGGAGGATCATTGATGCAGCTCATGCTCCAATGTATGGCTGGTCATGAGTAGACCTCGCACAGTATGTGCGCCGAACAGCCTCATGATGTGTCTTGATGATTTGGTATTATGCCATACTGTGCCGTTCCCAATCAAACTATCTGCCAAAATATCTGCAATCCCTCAGCCAAAATATCTGAGATTCCAGTTTTTTACCAAGGTCTCCGATGAATAAAACTCTCAAAGCCAACGGCCACCTTGACCTGGACAAAATTCATGATTTTAGCCCCTCCATCCTGCAAGAACAACTGGATTGGAGGTCACCAGAAATCGCAGGACTGAGGCTGATCGTCCCCTAGAATATTCTCATGTGGCAGTGGGTGAAAACCCTGTACCCCTGGTTCCCCTATTGTTAACCATTGTTTTCTTATTACTATTGTTACAAATCGTTGGTTATTTATCTCCCATGATGGGTTGGTTAACTGCTTGACCCATACCCAGGCCATGTGGAATCAACCAGTTGACGGCAAGCAGAGGCCCTCCGGAGCCGAGCTTATTCCAACCACTTCCACCATTGCCGCACCTCAAAGGCAAAGCCACACCTGGGCACACATCGACAGCTGGTGTTCAATGAATTTCTGGCTGGTGGTTGAATCACCCCTCTAACCATGGTTAATAACTGGCTAATGATGATAAATATTGGTTACTAACGATCGGTGGTTGAACCACCCCGTCAGGAAAAAATATGCGCAAGTCAACCAAACATTTGTCAGTAATTACCAGGGCAAATTAAAAATGTCAAACAAACCACCAACCAGATTTCCGCTTGGAAAACCAGTGCGAACAACATCGGTGAACATGTGTCTCCAGGCGCTTATTATCGATCACGAAGTTATCATATAGCTGGTCAGTTATCCTTTTGCTGCTTAGTTGTCTTGTCGCTGGTTAGTTTCCATGTTTTTTAGTCCATAAATGGCTCCTATAGTCCATATCGCTGGTTGGTTGTCCTATAGTCCATAAATGGCCCCTAGCGCTGGTTAGTTCCCCATTACCCAATGGGTTGGTTAAGGATACAGACATGGACAAACCCATCCATACGAGATCTTCTCCATCCATAGCCAGGCTCAGGTCATGCTCACAGATAGCCGTTTAGAGTGGAAGATGCGGTGGTTAATGATTATGGTTGGATATTGATGGGAAACATTGATTGGATTAGCCAGTTTAGGATGGATATTGATGGGAAATGATCGTTATTGATGCGTGATGATGGTCTTGGAACTTGATGATTAGCCTGAGTATGGTGGCTTTTGACGGCTACTTCAACTTGATGGTGGTTTTTGATGGGGAATGATCAGTATTGATGCACGAGGATAAGCCTGAGTATCGTCCGTTTGGCAGCGGGTCAAAACCCTGTACCCCTGGTTCCCCTATCATTAACCATTATTGTTGCTTATTATCCCCCATTATTGGTTGGTTAATACTGACCCACAGCCACTTAGGGATAAGCCTTTGGCATCCAACAAGTGGCAGAACATGCAAACACCGCCGTGCTGCCAAACTGAGACCTTCGCATTGAGTTCACTTGTTTGGAAGTTGATATGGGGGTCAGAAGGACCCCCCCAAGTGGTTGGTTTGTTAGTATTCATGGCTTATATTGAATGATTTGAGTGTACCCCTTTCTTGAGAAACACCCATATGGGTGACCCAACAACCTTGATGCTTTGGCCATTCAGTATCTGATCATGATTGATTGAAGCAGTACTGACTGCGTCTGCTGCTAAAATCATGGATTCACAATCTGCAAGGTGGGCCCCCCTAGTTATAACATGGTTTATCGGGGCATTTAAGTATTGTGCTACAACTAGTAGCTACCCTAGTTAGCACAGCTAGCAGTTACCCTAGTTAGGGCCCAACTAATGGCTGGTTGGGGGACCGTCTTGTTTGCTTTTGTAACTTCAGCCAGTGAACCTGTGTACTTCGCTTGGATAGCTGATGAGGTTGGAATCGGTGTAATGAAAATCCCCCTACTGGTAGTTCGTTGAAAACACCGGATCCCAAATTTATACCCATTTGGTGATTTCTGAAAATTGGAGACCCCCAAAAATGGTTGGTTTATGCCTATGCATGGTTGATACAAAGGATGATCTGGGGGACCCCTATTTTGAGAAATCACCATTTGAATCTACCAATCCACCAGGATAAATCAGGTGGTTGTTCTTCCCTCTATCCTGCTTGGTGGAAACATAGGTGAAATATGGTGAAATCACAACCCTTAACTTGATTGTGAATCACCCAATTGTGACGGCAACAAAACTCATGTTGATACATCATGTGACTATACGACTATATGAATTATTAAGTATGTTCAATTATGATAATTATGATGACATGAGCTATCATGAGCCATGATGAGGTTTGCGGAGCTATCATGAGCCTATAACGCACCTTTAGATTCAGATCGATTCAGGATTCTTTCCAGGGGAGCCCCAAACTTCAGGACTGGGGAATCCGGCAATCCACCTCTTCTGGCGTGATCCAACATATCTTCGCCTGGCCCGGGGTCAAGGGGAAGGTTCCACTCAGATGGAAAAAAACGCCGTAAATTCCAACACGAACGACCCAACTACCCGTGGAACATCCATATAAAGCCAATGTACTATGCCACGTGGTCCACTATGCGTACCATGCGGTATCCAAGTAGTGCCCAGGCTACTGACGGGCCAGCAAGAAAACTGGCAGAGCCATTGTCAACAAGGACAACACAATTATCATGGCAACCAAGCAGTGGTATATGCTAGTATCAGTATATGATTGATCTTTATCATGGTTATTTCAACCAACAATGGGTGGTTGACTGACTAACCACTGTCAGAGTAACCCTTATTACACACCATCCCTTGGGAAATGTTCACAGAATCACCTCCGACCCCGCCGCCCTTCTGCACCTGTTTTTGGGTCATGGATCCGTATGCTGATGGCCCATCTCTTCATTGCTGCCTGCTTGTCTGGTGCAAACGCTGATTCGGTGGAACAACCCCTGGAACAGCTCAAATTGGAGGGTTCATTGACCCTATACCGGGTGTCAACAACATATCTGGGAACCTACTCCCAAAGAAGGACTTAAACGATGTGGCTCAACATTTCCACCGGAACCAGAACCTAGCGTGGAATTCAGCAATTCGAGTGAACTCTAACCAGGCTACCCAGGAAGGCATCGCTCACCGCAGGTGTATAAACAACGCGAAACAAGGGTGCTAAAATATGAACAAAATAACAAAAATGGATTAGACACAACGCAGGGGCAAACGGTCAACACATTTCTCAATAAACCAGCGAACATTTTCTCCGGAATGGCGTTTTTTGTTGCACATGTGGGTACGCTGCTGGACGCATGTGTAAATTTGGGGAAAAAGGTATCAATCACAACCAACCGATGTACTTGACCATTGTCAACCACCATCAACCATTGTGAAATCATTATTCGAATGAATTAATGTCTTACAACTACATCAATCCTTCATCGGCCATTAGCCACAGCCGTTGGTGATTAATTTTCTTGCATGACCAATTGTATCCAACATCAGGCAGTATCAATCAACTACAAGATTGTTGTGTAACTGTTTTATTCTATGCAACTGCTTGCTAACATGTTTCCTTCTTCACTTGGTTGCATGACATGGCTGTGGGCAAGACCCCCACCCCTTGGTGACTTGGTGAACAGCATCCCATACATGATCAGATTAGTCGAGCTGTCGGGACAGGCTCATTACATGTCGATGCTTGGGGCCCTCATGGTTACTAACAGTACTAGATCTCCCATTAAAACCAATAAATCGCGTCGTTATGAACGGTCTTGCTTGCCCCAAATCCACGTTGAACCATCCGAAACAAAATGGATCACCAGCACAAAACAACAGTCGATGGATCTTCAGGTCTCATGCTGAGATTCGACATTCACGGGGTTGTTTCATGGGAAAATCTACGTGGGAAACTTTGTTTTGATCAGCACTTGATGGGGCTTCCTGGGGGTTTCAACCCGTATGGAAAATATAAGTCAACCAACCATTTGTAAATAATTACTGGGGAAAAATGATTGAAACCACCAACCAGTTCGTGGAAACATCCATCAATTACGGAGGATTGCCAAAAGCCATACGCGTACGGCGCCTCCCCTCCACGCATGAAGCGATTGATCAATGGACGTGTTCTGAATGGATAGCTAGCGGTTTCTCAAAATAGGGGACCCCCAAACATTGGTGGTTGATTATAATAGAAGCGGCTTATAAAACATGATTTGGGGCACCCGTCTATTTTGAGAAACACTGAATTCTAGCAGACCGTTATCCAGAGTTCAGTCGACTGTCTCTGCCATGGAGCCGCGAAATTGTACGGACCACGATCCATTTGCAAAAGCATCCACATTGGGATTCGATCAAGAGAGTTGAAAACTCGGAAGATTGCTGTTGGATGGTACCCTTTTCTGCCGCACAAGTCCCATTTACCGTAACGTTGCGCAAAGAGCTCACCTCAGATTACAAACTTTGAAGTCAATTACTTTAGAATTGCTCAGAAGCACAAAAAAATGTTGAAGCAGTCAAAGTGACATGACATGCAAAAGCAATTTACATGCCGAGACGCGGCTCGCGTGAAAGTCAACTGCGGCGATCAAGGCATCGAGCTCGAGCACTTCAACATTTTCCACCAGAAGTGCCGCCGGCCAATGCAAACGCATGGCTCCAATATCGAGCGCTTTGGCAGCCATGGCCAAGACTATGTGTTTAATCTCTTGAGCCAGAGTTCTGCAACTGACTTCTTTTCGGATTTGCGCAGCCAACTTCAAGCATGAAATTCTTGAGTCAAAATCCAATTTCAAGAAAAAGTGGTAAAGAAAACTTTGAGAATGCAAATTGTTACAGACAAAATCAAGAATCAGATTCAAAGCAAAATCAGTTAGTTTGAAGAAGTAATTATGACAAAACCAAACTTGACACTCACAATTCGAGCTGTTAAAAACTAGTAGCGTCACAAACCAAAAGCGTGACACTAACCATGCAAGATGACAAGCGTAATATAAATTCGCATTAAAACTACCTTGCCTGCTGATCAGAGAGATGGCAGTCGAAAATGATGCTGCTGCTACACAATTGAAAAGATTGCTGCGTTGCGCAAAGACGAGCAGAGGTAAGGCATGCTAAGCCGATCGGCAACACCATCCTGGAAAAGTCCTGATTGTATTCAAAGCGTTTCGATCAACATCTCTCGAAAGGGATTTTTTCTGGAGGCGAGAGTGGTCATGGCATCGTGAAACCAAAACTTCGTACCAAAACTTCGTGGAAGCATTCACAAGCGGAATTGCGCGAGTATCAGTCTATCTTTGTGTTCATGTGCTGTGTATGAAGCACGGGGTTCAGGACAATTTTTCTCTTAATTGCATTAGCCTTTGCATTTTACACTTTATGTGCAATTCCTTGCTTGGCACGATAGGATCGACAAAATTAGAAACTCTCCCGGAGAGATGCAAAACAGGAAAGTGGAGATGTCTGCGCCTGCCTCCAACAGCATTTCCATAGACAAACCTCACAGATAGACCGTGCACGAACATGAGAAGGTGAAATGGATGAGCCGAAGTGCTGTCTTCGCGGTAGGATGCAATCTCCAAGGGTGTCTTGCCGCCCCTTGTCCTACGAAGATGTTGTGAAGAAAGATGAAAATTAAACTGCAGTGTTGCGCCTGCGCATCAATGTCTGGCTTCGTGGATAGCAGCAGCTCCAGCATTACCACGCTGCCAATTTTGCAGCATATATGGAGCAAGCCCTCTCCTCGAGAGCAGAAATAGTTGGTGGCGTGGACACAATTGTTTGCGCTCGGTCCTGAAGAATCGACAACCAGCTGGCTTAGATCGACGTGGCTTGCACTCAAGCAAACAATAGTTTCGAATCAGACATTGCCACAACCCTCTTCGCCTGCCAAGTATTGCACACAATCCACCATGTCCGTCTTAATTGCATGGAGGATAGCCGGCACAAGGCGCGACGGATCAAGCTTCACCATTGGAAGCAGCAGCGAGAGCGCCAGCCTCAAGAATCATTGTGCGCGCACGTGACACTACACAGCGCCACTGGCAGCCAAGACACTTGTGCTCCTGCTCCACCGCTCGCTTGAACACAATAGCCCATGCGTCGTGATCCGAGTCAAGTGCGATGAGAATCAGCTCCTATATTGAAGATTTGCACGCAATGGAGATGCACAAAACATCATCGAACCGTTCAGATAAATCAATCTCTGAAACCTTCGATCTCTTGCCTGCTCGTGGATGATCCGAAAGTGGAAGAACATTTGCGGGATGCCGATTTGCTCGGCGATGTCCCCTTGGATGGCGCAATCCATTCTTGAAAAAAAATCAGGGTTCATGTTATCAAGGCTGCTGAAAAAACTTTGCACTCATGCCTGGACATTTGTATTTTTTGGGTGCAGAAGTTATGAGTGCTTTACTTTTTTCCTGTCCCCCGTAACCATTTTGAATGTCATGCAGGTAACCTGCGACGTCATCCTCAAAAAAGTGCTCTTCAATGTCAATGGCGCCGCAGGAGCTACTTCAAAGTCTGGCGCAGAAACTAAATCACTGCTACAGAAAGCCAAGTTACGGCTCAGAAGGTGCAATGCAAATCCCACGGCGCCCGTGGGAAAGCACGAAACAGAAAATCAACCTGAGCAACAAAAACAAGACGAAAGAGTCATGGTAAATTCACCAAGTAACTAGTATTCATCTTGAATCAATGAGGCCCTCCAAAAAATCGCAGTACTTTTTTTGAATGAAGAAAGCTGCGGAAGTGGCAAACCACTCCACAATACTCCGAATGACTGATCAAAAACACTGTTTGTCAAGGGCTTTTTCAAGCTTGTTTTGTGTGGTACTGAACACTTTTTCTTAGCATTGCACTATAAAATATGATTTCGTATCTATGGTGTTATCACCACAGCCAATCTAATATATTGAGATTGCTTTCACAGCAACCACCAGTACACCTCATGCAGTTGCTATCACAGCAACCATGCTGATAGATGATGGTTGCAAACGTCTATTGATGAGATGTGTTATCATGCAAACGTCCATTGATGAGATGTGTGATCATGCAAACGTCTATTGATGAGATGTGTCATCATGCAAACGTCTATTGATGAGATGTGTTATCATGCAAACGTCTATTGATGAGATGTGTTATCATGCAAACGTCTATTGATGAGATGTGTTATCGTGCTATCATGCAAACGTCCATTGATGAGATGTGTTATCATGCAATGCAAGCATCTATTGATGAGATGTGTTATCGTGCTATCATGCAAACGTCCATTGATGAGATGTGTTATCATGCAAAAGCTTATTGATGAAATGTGTTATGATGCAAACGTCTATTGATGAGATGTGTTGTCATGCAAAAGCTTAAGGATGAGATGTGTTATCATGCAAAAGTCTATTGAGCAGATGTGCTATCATGCAAACGTCTATTGATGAGATGTGTTGTCATGCAAACATCTATTGATGAGATGTGTTATCGTGCTATCATGCAAACGTCCATTGAGGAGATGTGTTATCATGCAAAAGCTCATTGATGAGATGTGTTATCATGCAAACGTCTATTGATGAGATGTGTTGTCATGCAAACATCTATTGATGAGATGTGTTATCGTGCTATCATGCAAACGTCCATTGAGGAGATGTGTTATCATGCAAAAGCTCATTGATGAGATGTGTTATCATGCAAACGTCTATTGATGAGATGTGTTATCATGCAAACGTCTATTGATGAGATGTGTTGTCATGCAAAAGCTTAAGGATGAGATGTGTTATCATGCAAACGTCTATTGAGCAGATGTGCTATCATGCAAACGTCTATTGATGAGATGTGTTATCATGCAAACGTCTATTGATGAGATGTGTTATCGTGCTATCATGGAAACGTCCATTGATGAGATGTGTTATCATGCAAAAGCTTATTGATGAGATGTGTTATCATGCAAACGTCTATTGAGCAGATGTGTTATCATGCAAACGTCTATTGAAAAGATGTGTTATCATGCAAACGTCCATTGAAAAGATGTGTTATCATGCAAACGTCTATTGAGCAAATGTGTTATTATGCAAAAGCTTATTGATGAGATGTGTCATCATGCAAACGTCTATTGAGGAGGTGTGTTATCATGCAAACGTCTATTGGACAACCAACGGGCAGCAGAACAAACATTTGCGACAAACGAGCAAATATCGTTGGGATAGAAACAGATTTGATCATATTGTAACTCATTGCCGGGCCTTGACCATCTAATCTGCAGTCTACACAACTGGAAGTGCCCCTTATAACCAGCTGTGGCTAATGGTAATAAGGGGCACTTCCAGTTGTAACCCCTTATAAACCAAGGGTGCAATTTGCAGTCTACACATACTGGATTAATGCACCCTTGGTTGCTTCCAGCTCTAAAACTTGAAATATGGCCCTTGGTAGTGGGGAAATGGCTTTGGAAATCTATACCATTACAGTATAGCTATTAGCTTCAAAATCACATAACTTACAACACCATTCAGCATAGCCACATGTAGTCACTTTTTTGCGTCATCATCAAATGAAATAGCTCGACATATTCATGACACCGCAGTTGCAATCAATCATATGTAAAGAGACTTCTAGTGATGGCTGCCACCATGTCGACAGGACAACTACTGCGACTGGGTTCCGTGGACCACGACAGGAATCGGTCACAACGACGCCTGGTAGTACATGAAGAAACGCCGCTGGTCGTCCCAGTAGGTTGCTCGAGAGCCTCGAGGTGAAACCCATCCCACCGTGACGTTTCATTGGCGTTCTACCCTCTACATGTATCAAGCTTAGGAGGTTTAGTGTGGCTCATTGAAATCTTTATTTCAGATGATTTCCAACATATGTCGTGGTTTACTATGGTTTACTATGGTTTCTATTGTTGTTTACTATACTTTCTACAGTTTCTATGGGGATTACCCATGGTTAAGCCACCGTTACATATGACACATGAGCTGGGCATCTCCCCTTGAGATTGGTCGCTTGCGGTCGCCTACTTGCACCGAGGAGTCCATGTGGTACACCGCGTTCAGCTGCTGATTCAAAAAGCCGCCTGCGACGTTGAGCAGGTTGGTTGAGAAAATCAGCTATTGTCATGGCCAAGATGCTATAAAATCAGCTATTGTTTATTAGCCAATAAGCTATTGGCTGAGCAGGTTGGCTAATGATTGGTGAAACACTTGTTAATATCAACCACGACTATTCACAAATAGCTGATTTCACCCATCATTAGCCAATAGCTGATTTCCTCAACCAGTATCAAGTGGTTGATTGGTACAATAGCTATCGTTGATTAACAAATTGTGTCACCAATCATTAGCCAACTGCTGTGGCCAACTCTATCCTGCCCAACTCTATCCTGCGATGGTGCCTTGATTGCAGGTTGGATAAACAAACTACTACTATGCTGGTGTCTCAAAAATGGGAAACCCCCCAAATCATCCATGCTGAACCATTTGTGTTAATAAACCAACCATTTTTTGGGGGTCCCCTATGACTTGAGAAACCCGCGGTGGTTTCTCAAGCCATAGGGGTACCCAGCTTTGCTCAAAAATGGGCAGTCCAGGCAACACTACGGCCTTGGCCAAGCATCATCGCCACCATCAAAGCACGAGTCCGGTGGTGCAAAGAATCAACCATTGATAGGTGGTTAAAACCATTAATAGTGGTGGATACTAGGGGGATAATAGCTAATAGTAATGGTTAGACAACTACTAATATGGTGCAAAGAATCCGACTCCTGCGGCGGTTTCTCAAGTCATAGGGGACCTCCAAAAAATGGTTGGTTTATTACTAAAATGACTGATATTGGATGATTTAGGGGTACCCCTATTTTGAGAAACCACCATGCGGATAATTTGTTTGCAAGCTATTTCAGAAACGATACGCAACATGAAGACACGACACGAGACGTGAGTTACATCATTCCCATCGATTGTTTTCTGAAACGTGCTTGAACCGCTTTCGGGTTCTTCGCTTTGGCTCAGCCAGCATCCAAGTTCTCCCATTTGAACCATCACTGGTGGATTCTGATTGGGATCCCTCCACTATCAATCCATATTAACATTCAATATGCGTTCAATCACGATAATACATAATCCCAAGAGCTCATGGGTTCCTGTCCGTTGACCAACCATCACTTTCTGGGATTTGTTGGTCAACCATTCTTAGGCATCAAATAATTGATTGTTCACCATTACCAACCATTATTATCAACCATTGTTAAGCATCAAGTGACGGCTAAAAATGAATAAGAATGATGAACACACATCATCCAAAGCTAACCTATCAAATATCACCTATGGTAACACAGCAATTTGATGGTTACTTGACCAACCATTATGATCAACCATTATCATCAGGCATTATCACCCATCAAATAACCATCAAATTGCTGTTGGTTGCCCCCTACCATTGACCATCGCCAGTACACGCCTCGGATGTGGACGGTGTCCACGGCAAAGGCTGCCTGGGGAAGCCCACGCGAATTAGTGGACAAAATGGGTACCCTCAACCACCATGCATGCATCAAATTGTTCAAATTGTATCAAACTTTACTATTGGTGGACAATATGTTGTTCAATACGTTATTTACTATTTATCAAGTTTTATCAAACTTATCATTTTGTTCACAAGCATAAAGAACATATTATTGAAACAAAATGGCAAGTCGCTGTGAACCATTGATCAGCCTTGATTTACATCTACAAGAGGTGACTTGGTGGATATAGCTGGTTAAACATTGCTAAGCGTTGACCAAAAAATTAGGGCTCCGCGCAATGGTGCACTGTGATGGCCAAACTGACGAATATTTTGCGATGCATGAAGTCTTCTGAGAAATGTCTCAAAAAATGAGGGATAGAAGGAACAGGACTAGTGTCCCAAAAGAAGAATATGTGCTGGTAGAACCAGCACAAATTGGGTACGTTAATTTTCATGACATGTCCATGTGTATAATTTAGGGTGTTAGGCAAGAATGACATCGGCGTACTTTCCTCTACATAATTATTGCTCTTGGCTACTAAAACCTGTAATTCACCAGCATGAAGGATCCTGATCAACTTCTGCTCCTGTATGTTATTCACCGGCAGCAGCAGTGGTCGCAGTAGCAGTGATAGTCATAGTGGTCGCAAAAGTGGTACTGTATTACCAGCTATGATACAACCAATATCAACCTTTATTTGCATCAAGAACTATAGCAGTACAGTCAGTAAGAATCATTTCAATTGACCAAGAGTGCAAACAGTATCAATCACTATAGACAAAACCTGATCATTATCATGGCAGTAGTCAGGATTGACGAATGGTAGTGGCAAGTGTTTATGGATCATCACAAGTACCCCATGGTGCCACCAGTGGAGATGGCCACCAGTGCGTGGAGTCCGAGCAACATAGCACTCACTTCACATCTTGAAACTTCGGACGACTGGTGCTAGAAAAGCTGCAAACAAGGGAGAAAATTGCGGGTGAAGCAAAGGGCCTATAGGGAATAATATATAATACTGTAAACGACTCTACGGAATATAGTGGTGAATGATGATAATGATGTTGATGACGATGATAATTGACTAATGGTCACTGTAATCAATGGCGACCTATAGTGGGGAATATTAACTAGCGTACGATGGTTGATGATGATGATGATGATGATGATGATGATGGTGGTGGTGGTGGTGATGATGATGAATTCACATCGCACGGATATCCCGTTTTGCTTATTCAAACCTTGCTATGGATTTCAACATAGCGCGGCGCCACTGAAAAAGAAACCGAGAGATCGCAAGAAGCAGAAACTCTTAACCACAGCAACGATCTGATTCATTGACCATCAGATCGTTTGTAAACGGGATAACCAGTTGGTTCAAATGGCTGGTCAAACAATGGCTGATCAATCAAACAACTCCTAAGATATACGCTTGTTTGAACGAGCTGGTCTGCCATTTGTTCTGCGTATTCCTTTTCGCTGATCTAATACATTTGATGAATTGGAGGTTGACCGAGCATTTCATGTAATTTAGACCTGCCCACATTTCCAAACTACAACAAGCGTGTACTTCGTTCGACAAACAATCACGACTTGAAATGCTTCGAAAGCAAATAGATACATATCTATCTCTGTAGGTCTAGATTCTTTGAGTTACATGCCAAAAAAACCCTGAAACCCATGGTTTCCTAGTAAAATGATCATTTTTTGGTGGGGCCCATTGGTTACACAACATTGACCCATTGCCATATGCCCGTAGCTTGTGAAACCATGAGCAGCCGCGTTGGCTGACCACCAGGCACCGTTGGTAGCTGCCAAGTGTCTTGTTTCTGCGGTTTCGCAGCTGCAACCTGAAGCCGTGACACAAGCATGGTCAGCTGCACCCTCCAAGGATCTAGTGGGCAGTAATGGCTAATAAGTGTTGATAACGATGGTTGATAGTGGTTCATAGAAGTTGCTAGTGGTTACTGGTGGTTGATAGTGGGAAATAGAAGTTACCAGTGGCTAATAGTGGGAAATAGAAGTTGCTAGTGGTTAGTAGTGGTTTATAGTGGTTGGTAATGGTTAATAGTGGATGATAATGGTTGATCATGATGGTTAATAGTGGTCAAGTGGGACATATCTATTCTGTGGTTGATTGCACCCTGTAAGGTAGCGTGTAACCCCAATGACCAGGGTAAGTTACTATGTGGAGATGCGCATCCAAGCAGGCCCAGACATGAAACATGATTTCACTCAAGCTGTTTCATGGAGCCTTGGTGCGATATTGTAGCTTCCAAGAATCTGTACTGTAGACTCGTTGCCTACTACAACTAGTAACCACTAGTAACTAGTTGGTTTATTAATAGTAGACAAGGGTTGCTGTAACTGGATGTCTTACTTTTAGCAAGTGGATGTCTAATCTGCTGCCACCCTGAACGCTTTTTTCTACCATGGAGAGCAGCATGCTTGGAAGGCAGCTCAGGAAATCCTGATAAGCACCACACATTCAGGCCATGCAGTGACAAAGATGAAGTCTGCAAGACAGCAAGCACCACACATTCACGCCAAAATGGATTAAACCTGAACCCGACTGAACTTCAAAAGCGCAATACCTGCTACCACCGAGTGAAGGGCCAAATCAAGTGAAAGTCAGGAGTCAAGTCCAGTAAACTCATGAGGCCAAGTCAAGTCAAGTCAAGCTGGTTGCAAGTCCCCTCAAGTGAAAACTTGCAGCTTTGAGACGCACAAAGCCAAACAGATAACAGAGCCAGACAGTGAGTCAACAAAAGATCCCAACCAAAGACATCAGAGACATATCTGCATGTCATCTGAACCGGAGATCACCCTTGTCTGCCACCAGGCAATGATTTCAGTCATGAAAGGTTTACTTGCACGAATCAATGAAAAACTGTCAGGCACGCATTGTTCACTCCATGGCGTGAAGTGAGAATTTTTTAAACTGAATCAGCCTAGACCTCGTCAAGTCCACGAAGCACTGCTCAAGGTCACAGAGATGTGGCACCAGCAATAGTAGGGATTGCACTTTTTGAATTTCAGTCGTTTGAACCTAGTTAATTTGCAACGGTCAAATTGTGACAATGCGACTTTGCAGTCAATCACACTACCATGAGCAAAATGAAACAAAATTAATTGACTGGCTACCGTCTCACAATGATGGCCTTGTGGGGGCCACCACTGCAGCGTAGAACTCAGACAGCGCCTGACACTGAACAATGTGCTTGAATCGTGTGAGCTTAGGGTCTTATTTCCAGCATTCTGGCTGCCAGATGAGCGCTGAAATTCAGCCACGTGGCTGCCAGAAATGAGCTGGATTCCAGCGTGCTGGAACCCAGCAATCTGGCCACCACAACGCTAGATTCCAGGCACTGGTTTCCAAGGCTGGAAAGAAGTTGATAGTTGGATTATATTTTAAAGAATGGTTGCCCCTTTACGTCCCCATTGAAACGAGGTAGGAAATTATACCATTCCAGTAAGTGCAATATGTGCTCTTGGCCTCTTCCCCAGCCAGACCTCAGAGTTTCACGAGGATATCCTTGAACAAGCCTATGTCACCCAGCATGAATACACGTTGGCGCATGTTTTTTTCCCGTAGGCTCAGCTATTCGATGGCTTTGCCATCAGCAGCGTTCCTCTTCTCCTACCTGCCCTTCTCCTTCTTCCTCTTTCTCCTTCTTCCTCTTTCTCCTTCTTCCTCTTTCTCCTTCTTCCTCTTTCTCCTACCCATCTTTATCCTTCTTCTTCTTCTTCTTCTTCTTCTTCTTCTTCTTCTCTTGTTCTTTCTTCTCTTTCTTGGCTTCTTCCCTACGCCGTTTTCGTCGTTCTTTTTCCTTCTGATTCTTCTTGTCCCGGCCGCGTCTGATTTTTGCCTCCAGTTCATTGCCGGGCGTCGGCACTAGCTTTGGCCTGGAGCACCCAGCCCGAAGTTCTTCGGCTGTAGCTGCCGAAGAACTCGGAGGGTTTGGCATCTCCCCTCCATCGGCTTTCTCCCCCGGGGCCGCTTTCTTCCCCCC
>VSDK01022000.1:230010-253224 GCA_009767595.1 Symbiodinium kawagutii
CCTCCATCCCACCTCCCCCCGCCGGCTTGTCCTTCTCCTCGTTCTGTTGGTTGCCCTCCTCCATCTCAGCTTCACCCGCCGGCTTGTCCTTCTCCTCGTTCTGTGGGTTGCCCAACTCCACTTCCATACTGCCTTCTGCCCCCTCCAAGTCTGTGTGCACTTCCGTGGGCACTTCCGCTGGGCTTGTCGGCGACATAAGGCACTGTTGGTGCCTCCGTCACCGTCGGGGGCGGCGTCAGCTCTCCTGAACTCTCACGTCTGTCACATCTGTCGGAGATTCCACTTCATGATCACCCATGGCGATTCGATTGTAGATGGTGAGTGGTTCTAATCTAGTTAAATGTTTTCAGGTTATGCTATCTTTACTTCATGGCATTCATTACTTGATAATGTTTCATTATGTAGTAGGTCATAATTTATTACTTATTTCATCTGGAATGTCTTATATGTTTAGATTACTAAAAGTCGTTAGTGAACTTGCATGTGAATCATGACATGGTGACGCCTTAAAATGTTTAGACTACATGTTAAAAGTCGTTAGTGAACTTGCATGTGAATCATGACATGGTGACGCCTTAAAATGTTTAGACTACATGTTAAAAGTCGTTAGTGAACTTGCATGTGAATCATGACACGGTGACATGACAATGGTTCAGTGCTGATTCAGATGGCCAGTTGGCGCTGTCTCTGTTGGCGTGACGCATGTGTAGCCCAGGTAGTTGTGTTTGACGTGGTGTTGTCTTGAACTCAGAATTGTTCCTGACACGTGTCTGCACAGCTGTTGCTGCTGAGCCGGAAATGTGTGCGACGTGTGATCGCTCCCTGCCATTAACTACAACTTACTCTCTAGTGTACGAAGCCTTCTGTCAGTCAGCTGTTTCCAGTGATGCTGCCTGCCAGTAGACTGGCTGCCAGTAGACTGTCTTTTATTATAAAGGACAACGGGCAGTCGACTGGCTGCCAGTAAACTGGCTGACAGCAATCCTGGAAGCAGCGGGCAGATTTAGTTGAACAATTCAATCAACCTGTCTGATTGGATTTCCAGGGTGTACATGTCCACAGCAAACCTGGGTGTTCAAGGAACATTACCGTCAAAAACTATTAATATGACTGGTGTTGCTGCAAAACCCATCAGATTTTTTTGGCATTTGCAAGCTTTAGTGTCACAAGTTTTGCCTACGTAATTTGTTTGCCTCACAAGCTTGGGTGATACGGGATTGCGCGCAAAACGAATCAAATTTTTTCTGGCAATTGCAATCGTACGCTTGGGTGTGACGGGCTTTGCGGGCTAAACCAGTCAAACTTTTTTTGCAATTACAATCGCAAGCTTTGGTGTGACGGGTTTTGCGGCTAAACCAGTCAAACTTTTTTTGCAATTACAATCGCAAGCTTGGGTGTGACGGGTTTTGCGGGAAAGCCTAATGAAAACCCATCACATTTCCCGGGGCGGGGCGCCCCCCAAATTGCGATGCCTTTTTTGAAAAACCCATCACAAATCAAGGGTTTTGAACGAACGAATCACAATTTCAAACTTGAGTCCGCCCCAAAATGTGACGGGTTTGCCCGTCGTAAGAGAAATTGCGACGGGCTTTTCAAAAAACCTATCACGATTTCGGCTGCAAAACCGTTTCCGGGGTGTAATGGGTTTTTTTGGGATTGCAAGCTTTGGTGTGACGGGTTTTGCGGCTAAACCAGTCAAACTTTTTTTGGCAGTTACAATCGCAAGCTTTGGTGTGACAGGTTTTGCGGCTGCAATCGCAAGCTTGGGTTTGACGGGTTTTGCGGCTAAACCAGTCAAACTTTTTTTGCAATTGCAATCGCAAGCTTTGGTGTGACGGGTTTTGCGGCTAAACCAGTCAAACTTTTTTTGCAATTACAATCGCAAGCTTGGGTGTGACGGGTTTTGTGGCTAAACCAGTCAACCTTTTGTTTTTGCAATTACAATCGCAAGCTTGGGTGTGACGGGTTTTGCGGGAAAGCCTAATGAAAACCCATCACATTTCCCGGGGCGGGGCGCCCCCCAAATTGAGATGCCTTTTTTGAAAAACCCATCACAAATCAAGGGTTTTGAACGAACGAATCACAATTTCAAACTTGAGTCCGCCCCAAAATGTGACGGGTTTGCCCGTCGTAAGAGAAATTGCGACGGGTTTTTCAAAAAACCTATCACGATTTCGGCTGCAAAACCGTTTCCGGGGTGTGATGGGTTTTTTTGGGATTGCAAGCTTTGGTGTGACGGGTTTTGCGGCTAAACCAGTCAAACTTTTTTTGGCAGTTACAATCGCAAGCTTTGGTGTGACAGGTTTTGCGGCTAAACCAGTCAAACTTTTTTTGCAATTCCAATCGCAAACTTTGGTGTGACGGGGTTTGCGGCTAAACCAATCAAATATTTTTTGCAATTACAATCGCAAGCTTTGGTGTGACGGGTTTTGCGGGCTAAACCACTGAGATGCCTCTCGTAGAAAAGCAAATCTCGATGCCACTCTCCGGCCATGTCTGGCTCCGTTGTGTCGAAGTTGTCTTCCAGCTCAGCACGTCGAAGAAGTATGATTACCCACAGGTGATCGATGAGTAACCTCATCCTGCCCTTCCAGAAGCCATTTGGCTGGGTGTCCGGGGCAGGCTCGCTTAGCGCCACAGCGCCAGGAAGGTACAAATGCCCCGAGGACCAGCTGGCATCACGAGTGCGATGATTGTGCTCTGCCAACAACGACTCAGTCAGCCTAGTTTGCGCCATGTCTTGAGCAAAAAGGCTCAACCGGATGACGGTTTCTGCCGTGAAATGCTAAAACCACAATTAGGAGTCGAAATGACCCCAAGAGTATATGTTTTGATGGCAACCAATCCACGTCCATTGCTGTCGCAATCATGTCATGAGGTAGCTTCAACGAGGCTGGCGGCTGTTTCATCTTAATTTTTTCAACAGCTGCTTTGATTCTGAATTGAATTGTTTTTTTAAGACGATTCATCATCATCCCCCATGCCCTGCCCAGCCTATTGGCCGAGAGGCAGTCGATGGACAGCTGCCTTTGCGCTGCAAAGAAAAAACATCTTGCGCTGCGCTTCTGGGTCCACGCAGCAATGGCAAAAGAAAATTAACGGCGCGGTTCCTGTGTGCTGGTGGCAAGCCTGTAGCTGGACATTAGCAGAGTACTGGTGGCCAGCAAAGCTGGCCAGCAGTTAGCTAGCAACCAGGAGGCTTGCAGCCAGCAATCGTGGACACCCGGTGTTAATTTTCCTTTCTCATTCATTCAATCGGGTGGTGTTTTTTTTGGTAAGCTACAAACTTTTCAACTATGGCCATGAGCTGTCCTCATCCAACGAAACTTCATCCATCCTTCAGATCATTTCAACGGCAATTTCTGCCAGAAGGCGTCAGACATGCTTGAATCAGTAAACATCTGCCAACAAACTGAAAAGGATGCAAAGACCACTCAGTGTCTGACTTCGACTGATTGGTTCAATCAATCATGAAGTCTTTTGAGCCACAATGGTAGCTGACCGGGAAGACACGCGTTCGTAAAGAATGCCTATGTTTACCAGGCATCCACTTGCAAAGTGGAAGACATCCACTTTCCACAACACAAGCCTTAGTGTTACTAGTTGTACTGAGTAAAAGATCTGTGACTCTACAGTGGCATTATCTCTTTTGTTTTACTAAGGATGGTTTGAACCAGAATACAAGCGAACTATATGAACAAAATAAAATAAGTAACCAAGCGTAGTGAGATAATCTGGTTGGCAAAGTTTCCATGGATGCAAACGGCAACAACACGATTGGAGTACGTATGACTGAATGATGATCCATAGTAACCATACTAGTTCATTGTTGGATACTCGGACAAGAACAGCAGAAAATGTCATGGAAATGTAGGAGACAGCCAATGCAATGGTAAAGCTATGTATGTGTATTACAACAGCCATACAACTTGACAAAAACAGCTCACGCAATCCCTTTACACCTTCTGGTCGTCAAGAATTCCATGTTCCTGTACACACAAATCTAAAATATATGGTGTTTCTCAGAATAGGGATCCCGTAAATCATGAATCATTAACCATTTATAGGGAATAAACCAACCATTTTGGAGGGTCCCTTGTTTTGAGAAACCACCATATGTAAACATATGTAAACATACATGGTCACTGGTTGATACTGGTATCGAAAATCATGATACTGATTGATGCTGGTGAGCCCTTCATGTCCAACCGCACTGGGAAAGGATACGCTGCCAAAACTATTGGCTTTCCAGCATCGTGGTTTCTTAAAATGGGGGTACCCCAAAATCATCCTTTTTAAATCATTTATTCTAATAAACCATCCATTTTGGGGTCCCCTGTGACTTGAGAGACCCCCTCATCTCTGGTAGGAAGACACCCGCATACCCTGCATCCGTTACCTGACCCGCGCCACCAAGAGCCCAACTGGATACTGCACGGCATCGTTGACTGGCACAGCAGCCTCGAACAATGTTTCGGCATGTGGATCTGCTCGGCTCCAAATGAGGTACAGTACCGAGAAAAAAATGCTATTGTTTGTATTGTTTGGATCTATGGTCCATTCATGTTTTTCTACTGGTTGATAATGGCTGATGTTTATTGATGCTTGATGATCAACAATGACCACCAATGGTGTGGGTTCTATGATCTCAACTCGTTTCATAAACTGGCTAACACTTTGGTGTTTCTCAAAATAGGGAACCCCCAAATCATTCCCAGGCAAAGTCTGTTTTAGATTATCAATGGTTGATTTTAGGGGTCCCCTATTTTGAGAAACCCCCGGTTGGCTTCACCCCCAAGCAAGAGACAAGCAACTGAGATCCATCCACACCATGCCATGTCCATGAGTAGCAGCAGTTTGATGGAACTTCCATGAGGTTCATCCATGGATGTTCATGGCCAATGGGTTGATTACAGGTTTTGCTAATGGTCAACAATCGCTTATGATGGTGATCAATGGTCATGTGTGGTTATTCTTGTTCAGTCATGGTTGTTCATAGTTCAGTGTTGATGATGATTGTTGAGAATGGCATGGCTCATGGCTCGCAATGGCTAATCATGCTTAATGATGACTTAGTACGCTTAATGATGACCAATTCTGGTCAATGATGATTATTGAAAAATAAAATTTGCTATTGATAACGAGCTGGTTGGTGGCTTCAACCGACTGTTACTGGCTAATGATAATAGTTCATGATGACCAATGATGACCAAAAAGCGTCAATCATAGCTTATAGTGCTAACTGATCATCACCACACAATAACAAAATAGTTGTGGGGTTGGTTGATGATCATTACTCATCAATCCATAGCTTACTAATCATAACAACTCATCACAACTTATAGTTCTGATACTTCATGACCAACAACCAACCCCACGACTCGCCCGGTGCTGGAAACGCCCGCCCGGCGCACCGGTACTGGTGACGGCAAGGGCTTGGTCCTTGATGGTAAGGGCTGAGCACCTGGTGACGAAGCTGCCATTTCGTGGTGAACCATGGTAGTTAATAGCCTTAGTGATAGTGGTTAACCCTTGGTGAGTTATGCTGGCTTAATAGTATACTGGTTGATAGTTATCATGTTTAATGGTTAATAGCCTCGTTGATAATATTAGCCATTGCTTACTTAATAGTACTGTATAATATTGACCATGCTTAATAGTTAAAACTAAATACAATAAGTCAATAGCCTTACTTGGTTAATAGTTTATAGTTTACTGTTAATAGCCTTACCTGTTAATGGTTTAACTTATCATAATTGGTTAATAGCCTTACTGGTTATGAGGCTATCAACCATTATAGCTATCAAGGTATATAGTATACATATAACTTGTTGATAAGCGGTTAATGGTTATCAGTGTTGATAACTGGTTTGATCAACCATTCTTGATTTGTGTAACCACTGTTGATTACGACATTACAAACTGCATATGGCTTTTTTAACTTTGATGGTTAATAGCCCCAACTTTGTGATAAGTGGCTAATAGTTTAGTTTTAACTTATTGATTTGTTGAAAAGTGAATGGTTATGACCATGAGTTAATAGCCACTATTGAATGATTATTGCCTCAATGACTGTATATTACATTCATAGCTGTATACTGGTTAACAGTTGATAGGTTATCGGTTCGTTGTGATATGATACTATTACATACTATCACTATTAATGGTTCACCATTGGTAATACGTGTTCTAATGACCTAAAGTTATGATTTTATCATGGGACAGCATGATTAGATTATCGGGTTAGTAATGGTTACAAGATTCTACATATTACAATCATTATCACCAATAATATACAATAATAAGTTTTAAGGTTAGGAATTGGTCACTATTGTCATTGGATTCGTCGTGCTTTGTAATGATTTCACAATAAGGGCATGATTAATCAGAATACTCATTAGAATGAGCATTAAGTAGTTGTACATTTTAAGTATTGGTTAGGAATGGGTGGTAGTGGTTGATGATCAAAACACTTAATCAATAATGGTTAGTGGTTGATAATGGTTATCAATGAGGCCACGATGCCTTAGCAATGGTCTGTAATGCTTTAGCCACTACAAGGCACCAACCATGGTGAACAAACATATGGTCGAACCTAATTTTGGCTAGTAACAGTTCGTCCTGGTTAATGGCGGTTGACTGCTGATTAACTGACGATTGATTCATAGTTATATACATAGTTGCTTACAGGCCCAATAATGGTTAATAGTAAATAATCACGTTCATTCATTGATGGCTATTGATGGTTAATAGTCACTTTATTGGTTAATAATCCGTATGTAATAGCAACCATCAGCTATATGTCTATTATACCCGCTGGTAAACTAGCATGGCAATGGAAAATACATCATAAATGGATGATTTCCCAAGGTTTTCCTCACAAAATGGTGGATCTGCCATTGCCATGTTTGTTTACCAGAGGGTAATGGTTCATATTGGGTCAGGTTGGTTCAAACTGCGTCCAAATGGCCACTACTTGACCTTTGCCGGTCCATCTTCCGGGCCGAAAATGGGTGGCTTGACCCACAATGATCACCCTGTTAGGTAACAGGGGTAATTACCACCAACCATTGCCTGGTCCCATACCACCTCCCAGTTTCATGGGATTTCCGAAGGAAAGGTCTGAAGTATATTCACACAACTGTAGGTGCACATATTTATATAGGTCTGAAGTATAGTTCATTTAGATATTTGTCTATATTTTGACATATCTATATAATATCTATTTGTACATGCAATATCTATAGCCGCCTGTGTGTAAAGAAAACAAAATGCATTTGATATAGCATGTGTAGAGGTATATATTGTCTTTAATGTATATGATATAAGTTTTAAGTACACATTATTTACCTATATGTACCCGTAGATTGTCGTCGCAGCAAAACTGATGGTTTCCAGTTTCCAGAACCCGTCACAGTTGCATTCTGCTGGTGCGGATCCCAGCACGGAGAGAGCACTATCCCTTCATACTGAACGGATCAAAGCAATAACATCCCACCTTTTCAAGAATGCTTTCCATCACCATATCACGTACTACATCAATCTCTAATATTGATCCATATATCATCGTATATCCATCCCCATTCAATAATTCATATTGTTATCTGTTATCCCTTCAGTTCTATCCATCCCATTCCATCCTTCTGCTGCTACGATGCTGCCCTGCCTGTAACTGCAGAAGGAGTCCTCGTGGCTGTCTGCTCCTTGACGCAACAGATTCACCAAGCTTCAATGAAATGGAGTCTGGATCATCGACAAAGAATTGTTTGTTGTGCACTTGGATGCGCGGCTGGGGTTCTAAGTCGGATAAAATAAGCATGGGTATTGCAAACCCTATCAAGTAGCCTATACCCCATATTATGACCATGATTAGTCAGAAGGTTACTAAATGGGGATGCAGATTCAAGTAGGATATCCCGCGGATTCCAAGCCTCATAGCATCAGAAGTGAAGTAACCTTGCCCACGCCCTCTTAGAGATTTAGCGGTCCGATATTCCTTTCATCCGCCCAGGTTTCACACCAATCGGTACGGATAATATAAACTGGATGGTGGTTTCAAGCCCTATGAAAAATATTAGTCAACCAACCAATTGCTAAGAAATAATAGGGACAACAAAAAATGTTTGAAACCACCAACCAGTAAAGATATGATGGTCAAAACGCGCTGGTCAATCGAACTCTGACTACAAGCTGGCTATCAACCATATCGTCTGCATGATGAAGTTGCCAGAAGAAAGGAGGGTTCATCATGATTAATAGCTGATGGTTGTAGCTGATGGTTTAATGGCTATCATGGTTGGTTGTCAACCATATTAGCTGATGCTTCATCAGAGCTCAAGATTTGACGGTGCCAGGCTGTCCCTCTGCCAGACTAAGGCCGCGACAACGAGGGGCGTCACGCGTACTTGTGGAGCCGTTTGCCACTTGTCGCCGCTGAACTCATGCCAAACATCGTCCAGGTACCTTCAGGAAACGCGCATGGGAAAAATCAAACAGTAGTGGTTGGTTGCTGCAGTAGCTGATTGATGGTTGGCTCATGATTAAATAATGATTTTTATGAATGGTTGATTCACGGTCGTGGATGGTTTTGCATAGCGGGCTAAGTATATATATATATATATATTTGTTAGATGTTGTATCCATTACTGACCAGCAATTACCAATGAAGAAGCCATTGAGTCATTATCAACTATAGTCACTCTCATCAACAAACCATTGATTTCTCATAGCCCATTTTCACGAAGCACTCTTAACTAGTAATGCACATCCAAGTAATGATAACGGCCATGCCATTGCTGGTGTAGAGGGGACAGGCTGGCGAGACGATACCCAGGGGTCCAGCCAACCCTGGGCGCTGACTGTTGATTCTCCGGGAACTCAAAAGTAAAGATAACCATCTACCTGGTTGGTGGTTTCAAGCCCTATGAAAAATATGCTTGTCAACCAACCAATTGTTAATACTTACTAGGGAAAATTAAAAATGTTTGAAACCACCAACTAACTACCCTCTGGTAAACCAACATGACAATGGAAAATCACCAATTTTGAGAGGAAAACCTGGCAAACCAGTCGTAAACGATGGATTTTAAATTGCCAGGTTACTTTACCAAAGGGTAAATCATATAGTTTCGTGGTTTGCTTTGGCAACATTATCAACAATCAACATGGCCATGTGCGGCTCAGAGTGTTTTTTGTGTTTGGGCTCACAGATGCATCACTGATACCTAAGAATGGATGACACAAAACAGCCAGGATGCACCAGTATGGATCGGTGTAACTGATAGTTGTTGAACAAGGAGTATAAGTATAAACACTACCGATGATTATAACTAATAATAAAGTGGTATACTCAGTTGTGTAAGCAGGAGTCTTGACCAGTATTGACCAGTAATCAACATTTCCAATGAGTAAAACCAAAAGTATATACAGTAAGCATGATTACGAGTAGTGCCAATGAGTACAACTATAGCCAGTGGTATCAATCATCACCAACCAAAGGTATGTGACCATTATCAGGCTTGACTATCACCAGCACTAAATGTTGATAACCACAACTACTGGTTGGTGGGTTTAACCCCCATGAAAAATATGCTTGTCAACCGACCATTTGTTAATGATTGCTAGCAAAAATAAAACATGTCAATCAAACCACCAACCAGTAGCTGTTCAACCATTATTGTTGATTAGTACAGTATCCCCTATTATTAACCATCATTAATGGTTTGAGGTCGGACGTGTCAACGTCTGACGCTCCATTATCATGAGCTCAGCCGTGTCGATTTACCATACCATACCATACCAATGGTTGTAATCCCTTTAATTATTCATAACCCACCAGCCAGATTACTTCACCATAGGTTCGCGTTGGTTCAGTCTCATCGATCTCCCATTTCCCTCCGCCAGATTCCCCGGAAAAGCAGCGCACTGAAAGGCGCAGCCAAGCATTCTGCCACTTTGGGCCTGAACGAAGGAAAATCATCAGCAAATGTGGTTGACATATCGGCAGTGTATCTTGAGATACCCTGGGAATCCAACAACCATTGTTTCAATGTGCTTTTTCATAAAGACAATTCCAGTGTTTAACTGAGGGTTTGATCTACAAGAAAAGGATCAAACATGTTCGCCCGAGCCTTAGGGTTTGCCCCGCATGGGTCTGAGAACATTTCCCAACGCTCAAATTCCTGCACAGGGCCATTGTTTTTTGACTTCTGAGTTATCAAACTCTAAACCTCAAACCCTAAAACCCTAAAACCAAAACCCTAAAACCCTAAAACCAAAACCCTAAAACCCTAGAACCCTAAAACCAAAACCCTAAAACCCTAAACCATAAATCTTGCGTATAGCCAGTGTTTTCGCATCTTGTCCAAGCCATCTCGACCTTGTACAACATGCTCCATTGCAGTGGCGCTTTATGTGGTGGGGCGAACGTTAAGGCTGGAGGGAACATGTTTTATATAACTGTGGAAGTACACAATATCTTCTCAATGGATCTCAATGGCAGCTAATGTTTGCTGATTTATTTAGACGGTATATCTATATGATGACTTATCAATGTACTGCAAGTACTTGTGAATGGGTGGTCCTATGGCTTACTCTATGAGCAGTCTATGTTGATGAAAAAACTTCCGATGTGGGTTTAACTACGTGAGGCTACACAAGAATCTTGCGGCAACATATGTCAACCGTCATGAAACCATCCGGAGTCACTTACAGCTGTCACCAACCGTCTACTGTAATGAACCCATAGTTCATCATTGCCACGCACCCAAAATCGTGATAAATATTAAGCAGCCACAAAATACTTTCTCAACCATAAAATTGACAATCGATTGAGTCCAATACAAACATCATTCACCATCATCGATCAAGCATTCTTTTACCCTCCGTTCCCCAGCCATCATCAATAAATCATCCATCAGCGATCAATTGACCATCAATGGGACTTCACTTCGCTATCACGTGCACATCAACTTACCACAACCCGACAACTTAACCACCAATTAACCATGACTTAACCACCATTTTGACCATGACTGAACCACTTAAGCACCACTTAGCCACCACTTCATCACCACTTCACCAGCACTTCACCATGGTTGCCTGGACCATCACCCAGCGCAGCGTAGCGTTTGGCCTCCGGCAAGGCGCTGCCTGGAGAGATCACCCAGCGCTGGTCCTCACGATGGGCCACGATGGTTCATTGATGGTCAGTTGTGGTTCATCGATGGCTAGTTGATGGTGAGATGGTGGTGATAATTCATGGTCAATTGATGGACATAACTGATGGTCAATTGATGGTGAATTGATAGTGAATGGATGGTTAACTGATGGTAAGTGATTGCTAATTGATGGTTAATTGATTGGTAATTGATGGCTAAATAAGGGGCAAATGATGGGTAGATGATGGTTAATTAATGGGTATGGATTTGGTTCATCTCACCCGGGTTCATTGATGGTTTCTTAATGGTTTAATATGAGATTATAATGCTTGATAATATGGAATTATAATGGTTTTCTTGAAAGGACGCTCATTTGGGATGGGATGGTTAGGAAGGTATGCTTAATATGCTGATTAATAAAGGATGGTTAAGATAATAAGTTATGATGATAAACCAACAAAAAGCAAAAGCCAGCAAAAGATGCTCTTGGATGTTGCTTTTTTTATTGTTTTTTCTGTTTTGTCGCTTATCCTGATCGTTAAAACAATAAGGGATAGCTACTTTTGGATCATTGACCATAGTACTTCACCAACAAAATCATCAAAAAGTGAGTTCCCAATGAATAATGGTGTACCATGCACCATGGACGATGTACCAGGGGGGTTACAAGAAACATGTTTTGGGGAAAACACTAGTAACTTCGGATATACGATTTGTTGGAGACACATGTCCATGTCGCAATGGTGTGCCCCCAAGTCACTGACGAGTCACTGGTTATGAACTTGGATCACCAGCCCAAAATGATTGCCGCACCACTTTGAAGTGCCCGATGGACGCCGTTTTTGACGGTGCAAGCCGCTCCGCGCGTCTCGAAAACGGTTGCCCGTAGCAGAAGCAAGACCTGCAGCTGGATCTTGCCAAAAGGTGGTACCAGTTGTCTCAGCTTCACACGTACCACGTAAGTTGATAAGTTTCAAAAGCGGGTGAATATGTAGTTCAAACCTGGCAAGTCTGCATACATAGAAATAAAATGATATAAAAATACATCATGTAGTTCAAGAGCATGAGAACACTTCACCAGCCGATCTGGTGATCCTGCCCTTAGCCAAGCCGATCACCCAGGGCTGTTGGACCTAGGGCTGTCTTCCACCACCCACAGTTGCCACTCACCATTGAAGCCGTAAGTTCTTGGTCTATGCCGCTTGATTCGTGATTTTTCGGCTAGAGACGACCCACCCTTGGGCCAGCCCTAGCTCGTCCCAGTTCGCAATGACCAGTCTACCGTTGGTGGGATGAGTTCACTAGTGAACTACTAACCATAGTTTTGGTATGTTTCGGTTGCACATGGCTTCACCCTTTTGGTTGCACATGGCTTCACCCAGCTAGCCATAGCCATGTCGACAGATTGCGAGTGGCCAATGTCCAGACCACATGCTGTCAGCTGCCGCTCTCAATTTTTGAACCGAATCGCAAGCTGTCAGAGATTGAAATCAAGAGCAGCACATGCAAACACGTTGGTGTTGAAAACCTCTGCCAATGGTGCTTTGTCCAGTTCATAACTTTGTGATTCCGGCGATTCAGGCTGGCAATGGTTAATCACTGGCTAAGTTCCCAGCACAGCAACAGAAGTTTTGGCAGGGGCTGGAGGTTCAATGCTGCGCATATTAACAGAGAGTTCACGCTCGGCATTGCCAAAAAAAACTCGATGCTAAGCCAAAAGTCCTTGGTTATCCCGTCATTCTGAGCTATTGAAGATGGGAGATCACAACAAGGGACCTGCCTAGATTTTCCCTTCACGGGATCTCATGTTGGGTTCACCAATAACAACTGACAGGTTTTGGCAATGGCTTTTCCCAACTTCTGTGAGCAACGGTCAGGTGCCTTGAAAATTGCCGGCACTCAGGGCATGACGGTATGACCTTTCAAGTAGTCCCTGTGTTCGGTGCTGAACTCGCCAAACAACTTTTTTTGGCCAAGCACAATCCAAAGTGGGCAATAAACGGATACAGTTTTCTGGTGGCAACCTATGCTATTCTGGGGGTAAAGCAGAAATATTCTATCATTTCTAAGGACACATTTTCTTCATCACAGTTTCGGGCAAAGCGTCGTTCAGGAAAAAAATGGCAAAGTGAAAAAGCATGAGAATGCTACTTTCAGCTGGACACCGATTGATAATATCAATTTCGACCCAATGACTTGAGCTACATACCAAGATTTGTCTGATCACATTGTAACTCTAACAACGATTTCCGTACTAGGTGTTTTGAGTTATAGCGTGTGCGATTGCACCGCCTTGGTGTTTTTCTCCCTTTCTTCCTCTACGTACCTCTATATTCATCTATCTTACTGAATCTTACTTGTGGGTATATTCTGCATATACGTATCTCAAAAGCACTACTGTACGGGTAATAGACTTGGCATGCGCATATTGATAAGCCAACATACTGAAGCTTCTACGCTGGGGTTTGGGATCGGGACTTAAAGCCCCTCATCACACGTTAGTGTTCCAGACGCAGCGCGAGAGATACTAAACGACCAAGAATCAAGAAGTAACAAAGAGCCTCTTCTGGTAAAAGCACACATCTGCTTGAGTGGTGTGGTGATTTATAGCCCGAAACACTAATCAGGCTTTCTGAATGGCTCATCAAGCAAGCAGCGCGAACTTCTGCTGGTTTTAGGTTCTATCTCTCCGTAGTCATACAATTCTTCATTCTCCCACTTGCGTTGACCTGAAGTAAATTGCTGTCCCACCACATTGCTACACTGGAGGTAAAACCGCTGATACGTATGACCATTGATGGTTCTTTCATAGCTCTTGGACGCCTGTTCCATGGTTGTGGGATGCTTGTTGCATGACCATCGGATGGTTTGTCTCTCTTGCTATGTCCCCAACACGCTTGAAAATCATCCATCAAGCACCCCTACAGTTTACATATGTTTACATAACATTTCATAACTTGATCCTCTTCTAGTACAATCATTAAGCTTAGTCATAATCCCCTACAGTGATGCCTACAACCCCCCATAATCGTCCCATACATCATTGGCCATCAAACAACTACCGTTCAGCACCGTTCATTCCAGAAAGGCTTGGTATGGTGGCAACGGCTCGTCCGATCCGCGGCGATCCAGAGGATACTCCTGTCCGTTGGGCGGGGGTTCACCGGTCACCAGAAATGACATGCCAAAACAAACACATGGAGAAAAAATGATAAAAATGAGAAAGGTAATGAATTCACTTCTTGATTCAATGACAAGGACCAGAATGATAAGCCTCGAACTCAACATCACCCAAAGGGGGGCAAGGAAGCCCCAAAGAGCAGTTCCCAACAAGCTAACGACTCACAGGATAACGCCGCCAAGCCCCACTACTTCGGCAGATATCAACGCCGAATCATTGATCAGTAAGTTAGCATGTAGGTAGTATTCAATCAGCTAAATGTCAGACTTATCACTCCAAAACAATGTGAAAACGTGCAAGCAAATGCAGGAAAGCACACGAACACTAAAACACATCTCGAAAGGCTGTGAATAGCATCACTTTTCACCGGGAACATCGGGGAATATGGTGGTTTCTCAAAATAGGGAGCCCCAGAAGATGGCTGGTGTATTGCTATGTATCAATGGTTCATAAACTGCACGATTTGCGGCTACCCCTACATGGTGGTTTCTCAAAACAGCGGACCCCAAAATCATCGTTTAACCATTCATAGTCAATAGTAATAAACCAGCCATTTTTGTGTCCCCCCTGAGAAACTACCATATGGATCCATATGGTTGGTATGTCACCTATTATTGCTGCTAATTATCCCATATGATCAGCCATTAACTATAGAGAAACACCCAGGGGTGGCGGTCATGTGGTCGACGCCACTGCACCTTGAATTTCTGGAGGATGATCTCGTTGCCCTTGATCACGTTGCAGCCAGCCGTCCAGGTCCTATGGCAGTGGCAGGGCGTGACCAACTTCCTGTGGTGGCATGCAGTGACCATGGCTGAACCTATCAAAATAAAGGGCACCACCATGAAAGTAGATCATTAATGATCATTATAGATCATTGTATCTACAAACGGTGCAGGTGCTTGGCAAGACCTTTTCTAAACGAAATATTCATGTACCAGGTCATCTGAAACATGTCTACCAAACAATTTTGTCCGCAAAAAATGGCTTCATGCACCGCATCTTTGCCAAGGATGACCTGGTGGTTTGCGCTACGGTTGGCACCGCCACTTCAGTCAAGCCTGACTATACTGGTAAATGTGAACAGTTCATGCTTCATCCAGAGTCATCCATGGCTCCTCAAACTTCGACTGTGAGAAGGATACAGTATGGCACTGCCAGGTTGAAGTGGCAGAAAGGAGGCTCCATAAGTGCCGCGACAACCTCGCTCGTTCGTCGGCCGCTGCGCTGCCGATGAGACTGCGCTTGTGCACCGATTGACAAAGCCAGACATGATGCATCAAGGAACCATGCTCCGCATGAATCAGCGACAACTATTGAATTGTTGCTTCAATCAATGGAAGACTGGCGCATCAAAACAAATCGAGAAAAAAGGGGGGAGCTGATTGGTCTTTTTCTTTGTTGGTTAGCTACTTCGCCAGTGAGTTCCTTATAGACACTCATCAGGGTAGCACTGGTTACCGGATAGGAAACAACCTGATGGCAACCCTGATGGTTGTTCCTTATGTTAGCATCTTCTGATGGTTACCTGATAGGAAACAACCCCATCAGGGTAGCACTAACCACGCACCTTACTGTGTTGTGTTGAGTGGCTCTCCTTCGAGCCGCTTGTCAAGTTGCACCTCCAACATGCCCGGCAGCTGTCAACCCCAGGTTGCATGAGATCATGTCGGCTTCTGGCTTCGCGAAATCATCTGCCGTGATCCAAGATACCACTTGACTCTAGGATCCCATTGCGAAGACCTGAGAGTCTTTCTCTTTGCAGATTCTTTTTTAAATCAGGAAACTCCTTCCATGGCATCTCCACACCTCTTTTTCCATCTGTCCAACGATCTGCAGCCATTACTCCTTTGTATGTATTTTTTCTGGGAACTTCCATGGATCTCCAGCCATCAGCATCTCAAGTCTTCGTCCAGCGACTTTCTTCGATGAGATCCATGAAGGGATGCTCCGACGCCACATCGAAGAAGGCGCGCCGCGAGAAGTTCTGCGCCTCGCCACCGAAGAGGTCCTCGCGTCGCGTCGCGACGAAACCGGGGCGAACCAAGTGGTGCCATGCCTCACGGGTGGGTTGTACCAAGGTGGGGTATACCAAGGTGAATGAAGTGCCAAGGGTTGAGTACCAAGGTGGAATAGGTATACCATGGTTGTATATACCAATGTCCATGGTTGGCTATATCATGCTATATCCAACCATTGTTCGTTTTCAGAATACAGTTGTTTCAACAAACACGCACAGGAAACGCCATGGTTTCCTTGCTGAAACCTTGCCTTTAAACGTTTGCAGGATTTTGCAGGAATTCCCATTGATATCACTGAAGATTATATTGAAAGATGACAATTTTCCCAACTTCCATCCCCTTGCATGCGCTGGCTAACCTGCTAGTATCATTTGTAACCCTAAGGTGTCTCATGGAGAAGGTGCATCATGGGTTCTGGTATGTACTACCTAAAACTTCCAAAAACTACTCAAAACTTCTCAATACTTCCATGTACTTCCATATACTTCTAAATACTTCCAAATACTTCTAAAAACTTCCAAGTCATACCAACCCCAATTTGCATTCCATGCTGGCAACTCTTTCTTTTTCAGACCCACATGCTTCCAAAAACTTCCAAATACTTCCAAATATTTCCAAATATTTCCAAATACTTCCGAAAACTTCCAAATACTTCCAAAAACTTCCAAAAACTTCCAAATACTTCCAAAAACTTCCAAAAACTTCCAAATATTTCCAAATACTTCCAAATACTTCTAAATATTTCTCTACCTTTTCATGCAAGTTTTTATTCTATGGGGAAAGTGTTTGGAAGTATTTGGAGGTATTTGGAAGTATTTGGAAATATTTGGAAGTTTTTGGAAGTTTTTGGAAGTATTTGGAAGTATTTGGAGGTATTTGGAAGTATGTTGAAGTATTTGGCAGTACATGTGAGAACCCATGATGCACCTTATCCATGAGACACCTTGATCCTGGAAAAGATCGTAGTTCTTCAGCATAATTGACCCTGACAACCACAGTAGAAGCAGCAGGAGTTAATCTGAGCGCCTCCATCAACGAGACACCTCCAAATTCCAGCCATCTGCAAAGCATTTTCAGTGTAGCACTGATTTTATGTCGCTGATAAAGGGTGGTTTTGAATGACTTGGCGAAATATCAGTGATATTATTCAAGAGGTATCAGTTCACTAGAAGATAGAAATTCGAAGCTACCAAATGTAGCCACATGTAAAACCAAATGTAGCATATGTAGCCACCTTAGCCCACCAAAGGCAGCCACCTTAGCCCACCAAAGGTAGCCACCAAGGCAGCCACCTTAGCCACCCCTCAGCCACCCCTTCCGCCCCCGTGGCACCTGTAGAGCTGCCACGAACTCGCGATGTCGCGCTGCGGGCTCTCCATCTTTGGGAGGTCGCCCTGCCAGGGGGAAGATTCGACGGCCGCCCTCCTCGGGCACCTGCAGGTAGATGATCATCGTCCTGGGACGGGCACCCCGGGGGCACCCCACCAGTGGCACTGATTCTTTGTTCACTAGGAACTATCAACCATTCATCAAGTAGAGTGGTGATTGTTTACTATTGTATAAGTATCAACTATTCGTTAACTATAGTGAACATTGTTAACTGACGAAATGGGTGCCTTTGGTTTACTGGCAACCATTCTTCAACTATAGTGGTTATTGTTCACCATTAAGTGTCAACCATTCAGTGACTATGGTGATTGCGTGGTTAACTAACTACACGTATGTAATCATAGTTTAGTGATTACCAATTATTGTGTGGGTTGCCAACAACATGGGGTTACAAGCTAGAACATTCCAAAAGAATGTGGGAGTTACAATACAAAAAATCCCAGGTATAACCCGTCATTATGCTTCTCGACCTACTCTCGGTGCAAGTCCGCAAGGCCCAGACTTGTCAACAAATGCTTTTCTGATACCATCGGGGTTTTAAAACAAGAACGCATGTTTGAGGAAGCGCATTCAAGATGATGGACTTTAGTTCAAAGCCATAAAACTTGAATCAACAGGCCCACGCATGCATGCATTTTCTTGAGGAATCAATCGAATCTTTCCAGCGTTTTCTTGTGCTCTCTGTGTTTTGACGTTGTTTCGAAGTGAGCAATTCCACCCGGCGGCCTTGTTCAATGCTGGTTGAAAAGCGCTTAGTGTGCATCAAATACAGTATCCATTTGTAACGGTTGACAATTACCGTTCTCAACCAAATCCTCATTGACAATCAACCTTCGTGTTCTATCAGCTGCACGGCCCAACGGTCACAAGAAGTGGGTACAACGCTGGTATAGCCATGGGTGTTCGTCGGCTCAAAATGATGGCTGCAGTATGGCTCCCCGTTCTCTCTGACATGATGGTTGCTACCATCGATATCACCGCCCCCATGTGCCCACAAGCACTGCGCACGAGTCTCCATGCTCGGTGGGGCCGTTCGTGGGAATCGTGGTGCAGCCCATAGGGTGGGAAATAACCTCCACGTGGTTGATCCTCAGCCCAGCCCACGGCTTTGCTTGGCACCACTGGCACCACGGAATCAGTGACCAATCACCCCGGATTCAGGGGGAACTCCGATTCAGAAATTGTTTGTATCTCGCAGAGACTGGGTACGGTACGAGTACCATCCAACATATGAGTCGCAGTATCATCCCCCTGATTTCTGGAATTTTTGAAAATGTATATAATCCACTGCAAAATTTGTTGTAAAATCCCCGATCCGTCTAGAGCGCCAAAGCCATTCTTCACTGTAGGTCCAGACCCTGCATGTGAACATGCAAACATGTGCATAGGAATCTGTTCCCCTAAGATTGAACCCAGGTTTGGGTGAAAGGATACTGATGGCACCCAATTTCCACCACCCTTGAAGTTGAAACCCACCCATAGATCGAAGATGATGAGCAGCACTGCTTACAGTAGTAGTGCTTAATGGTGGTTGGTTGATGGTTCGCTCCAAACCGGTCCGACTTAGTCACCGGAGACTTGTCGCTCCAACCAGCTTCCCCACTCTCACGGGTCGGGACATGCGCCCAGGATCCCCATGCGAACTCACCCGGGAGATGCTCAGAATGTCTTCGTGGCGATGAATTGGGATACCTCGCTGCAAGCTGCTGAAGGCAGAGCTGATCCTATAACCAGTATCAACCAGTAACATCAATCCATGCAACGAGATGCAACAGGGTTAAGCAATTAAGAACGATCATGGCTGATGCTCTGGGCCAATCATGGTCAATACTGGTTATCGGTTCATGAGTGGTAAAAGAAAACGTGTGAATGGTTGATCATGACTATCGATGGTTGGTCATGATTGGTTGATCATATCTGATTAATGGTTGTGAATGAATGGTTTCAACCATGATTGACCCAGAGTATCAGCCATGATTGTTCTTAATTGCTTAACCATGTTGCATCTCGTTGCATCGATTAATACTTTTTGTTGTTGGTTCCCATGGCTACCAAACGAATGAATTTGCTGATGTTCCCGATCGCACGCTCCGCTGATCACACCTCGCAACCAACGTAAAAATTGCCTTACATGCGAATATGTGACATGAATGATATAAGCAATCAACCAATTACTGACAACTAACTAGCTGAATGAACCCCGCAATATCAACGGTCCAGAAGTCTTAACCAACTACCCTCGACGATCCCCCGGTGGCTTGGAGAATCTATGGGCGCTACTAGAACTGGCCGACCATTGCCATGTCTTGCTGTGGGTATCCCCATGGGCCCCCGGTATCACCGCTGAATGGGTCCGTTTTCCTTGGTCTTTGCCAGCAATGAGGCAGACCATCCCATCATTACCCATGCATCGACCATCACGAGGGATCACCATGATTTACCATCAGTCAATAATCATTGACTATCTTCAACCAATCACTAGGGATCACCATGATTATCATGATAACCATGGTGATCAATGATGGTCAATAATCATGATAATCATGGTGATCAACGATGATTGATTTTCATTAACCATCATTGACTATCTTCAACCATCATCAACCACCACCATGGCGAGCGCTGAAACCTTCAAACCATCGTCCAGCAATGCAGAGCAACTCCTATAGGAACATGCTCGGCATTGCCTTGAGAGTAGTCCCCATGACAATCTAAGGGAAAAGTGCAAACAAGATCGTGCTGGTCAACAAGTGCTCCCATACGATTGCCATAATCCTTGCCATTTGTCGTCTTGAACCCCTAAATGAACCCTCACCTTGCGCTGCGATGCCCAGCCATGCCGGGTCGGCGCTACCAACATCTGCCCAGCCCGTGCGGTGCCTCGCCTGTTTGATTGGCAATGCGCGCCTCCACACGAGCAAAGATGGGATCTTGGCGGGCACCTCGCAAGGATGGATCGGTCTAATGCCGAAAAGGGTTAGTGGTTGGTGATGGTTATATGGTTGGTGGTTACCCAATCCAGGGTAATACCTGGAGTCTTTATCTGAGGTACCCCCCATGTGGTTAGTTATAACTCTTATGAAGAATATGTTTGTCCACCAACCAACCAACCATGTGTAAATACTAGGGAACAAAAAAAGATCTTTAAAACCACCAGCCAGGTCAATGATGATTAATAGCCGACCAAGAATGGATAGTCACCAGCTAGTAATGGTTAGAAAAATGCTCTGGCAGTAATACCTCGTTGGATGGCAACTCGCTGGCCAAATAAGACTGGCTGCTGCATCAAATCTTTGATGCTGAAAACACAAACACAATCAGACATGTCAGAGCGTATGCATTAATAGACATATGTGTATAAGATTGTACAAGTATTAATGTAAGTATAAGCAAATCTAAGAGTGTATAATAGGATAAGGACAAAGCAGTGGAATATGACTCTATGCTACTGTTCTATGAATCAAATACCTGACAGTGGTTTGAATTGCATCACGCGTCGTAAGGTCACATCATCCCCACGCGACGCTGATTCAACGAAAACCTCACTCATCATCAGAAAAATCGTTCACAACGCAATCGTGGGGATTGCAACCATCGGGATAATTTGCCAAAAGGTCATTGGGAAAGAACTGAGGGAAACAAGCAGCTAACTTATGAATATATTCTACAAAACGTCTAGTATATTGTATACGGTAGACGGGCTACTTCTATATCTATATCAAGTGGTTGGTGTACAGGCAGTTTCATGTTGGCTTGCCATGGTCCTTGATAGGTGGATTCATCATCACTCCCAGCAAGATGGCCAACTAAAACTTGAACACTTCGAAAAAATTAGCTACGGCCAAACGCTTGCTACACTGCTGTTTGTTGATTGGCCACGAGAATTCATGATTTTTATGTCATCAATGGATTCCAGTTACTCATCATCCACTAATGGTGAGTTAATGACCTTACAGCATTCATCATAGCTTTTATCAATGGATCGAAAGAACATGACGTTTCTGTGTGATTGCATAAAGGTTGACGGGGTCTCCGCTGGCCCCAATTGGGGGTATGCTTTAGGGTGTGTTCCGCAAGTCAAAAATGAAGGTCTTACATGGTCTTACTACTCTTGCGAAAACTTCGTTACAAAATGTCATGGAGGTGAAGCCAACAACAGCAGCCAAAACTGGGAACTAGAACTGTGTGTTGGTTTTTCAAGCCATAGCGATACCCCCAGTTATCATCCAGTTCATCAACCATTTATAGTCTTTAGTCATGAACAAAGGATTGTTGGGGTTCCCTATATTGAGAAACTACCATGTATAGGAACTTTATGGCGATTGTTTATGGTCTAGCTATCTTGGTATGCATTGCATGGAAGCGGTCATGTATACACGTCCGTCACTTCAATCAACCAAAATCAATAATGTATATATTCATCAAGAACAAGCAAAGGTGATATGACCTTTCCTGATCGTCAATTATCACATGTGTTTTTTCACGATGCTGACATATGATGGCTACCCTCGAGTACCTGGACAGTGAACAGGAACAACCACGGTTAGAAACCAATATGTCGCATAGTTTAGCTTCATCTGTTTGTCTTCAAGATCCACTCAGTCCGCACGGAAAAAAGATCAATGTATCACTATATCACAGTGTTGTCGGCATCGTAACATAAACCTTCAAGTCGAAGACGGCTTGCAGTCCACTCTAGCTGAACAGTGCATGGGCGGTAAACCAACAACTCTCAACCATTGCTTGGCTAACCAGCTAGCCAAGCTCCATAGTTGATTGATGGTGGTTTCATGCTGTTTTCCAGCTTGGTAACAACTATCAATCATCAACTCTTCTAAACTGAACCTTGGATAGTTGTTACTTAGTTGGTGATACTTGATGAACTCTCCTAAACTCTCCTACTGCCATGAACTCTGCCAAGGTTGATGAATCCTTCCCATGGCAGCTCCCAAGGTTTACCCACCGCCCATCAACGCGGCTCCAGCGACTCGCCACATAGCCCTCCACAGGCAGTTCCAACTGATCCATGCCATCGCTGGGCCCCCATCCACCGAGTCGGTCGATGAACTGCAGCAGGTACCTACGCTTCACAGCAGCGTCCCGGGAGCGTCCCGAGACGCTGTGAGTTCACTGGGAACGGTGGTAAATTCATGGATCATAGTGGATAGTCAAAGGAAGTTTCGATACGAAAGTTCCGTGTTACGAAAGTTCACAACTAATGCAATTGATGGCTAATGCAACTGATGGCTAATGCAAGCGATGTCTAGAGCAACAGATGTCTGAAGCAAGAGATGTCTGAAGCAACAGATGTCTGAAGCAAGAGATGTCTGAAGCAAGAGATGTCTGAAGCAAGAGATGTCTGAAGCAAGAGATGTCTAGACCAAGAGATGTCTAGAGCAAGAGATGTCTAGAGCAAGAGATGTCTAGAGCAAGAGATGTCTAGAGCAAGAGATGGCTAGAGCAA
>VSDK01022000.1:256796-299391 GCA_009767595.1 Symbiodinium kawagutii
TGGTTTTGTGTGGTGGCTTTGTTGGTGGTTTTGTGTTGGTGGTTTTGTGTTGGTGGTTTTGTGTTGGTGGTTTTGCGCTGGTGGTTTTGCGTTGGTGGTTTTGCGTTGGTGGTTTTGTGTTGGTGGCTTTGTGTGGTGGTCTTGTTTTGCTGGTTTTGTGCTGGTGGTTTTGTGTGGTGGTTTTGTCGCGCAACAGGAAGCACAATTTTTTGAAAGAACCATTCCAACAAACTATAGGCACTTTTGCCTCTGAATTATAGGCCCCAGTTTTCTTTGATCTTATAGTGGTTGACCTTGGGAAACTTCCGCCCCCGGCTTGCCCGGGTACTACTGGTAATGACTAATACTGGCTGATAATGGTGGTAAATAGTGGGTAACAACGGATTTTGATTATGATTATGGAACCTGTAAGGTAGCTTATATCCCCTGTGGCAAGGTTAGTTATCAGTTGCCAACTGGGGATGAATTGCCATTCGTTGGCCGCCTCGAGGCAGAAACCAATCCGCAGAAATCTGAGATAAATCCAGACATATTTTTGCCCCATGGCATCAAATATGGCTATGGATAAATATTAACCAACCAACTAATGGGGGATTTCCACCAACAATAATAGGGAAAACAATGGTTAACAGGGGGGAACCAGGGGTACGGGGTTTTGACCCACTGCCATATTTTTGCCCAATGGCATCACGTATGTCCAGCGTATTCCAGTGTTGATTCATTTCGTTGGCTTAGGTGCTTTGTCGTTTCGGTACCTTCGGTCACAAGTTCGATGGATGGTTATGTTTGATTATGTTGTAATGTTGATTGGTCCTCAAAGGCATCAATGATTTGGTGACGCATCTCCCCTGGTGGTTTGAACATGTTTGAACCACCTATCCCAAAGAGGCAGGACCTCTCTCTAATCAACAAAGAGTATATTTTGGAAAAATCCTTTCTGATGGTGGTGCCGCAGGATTTTCCATTGCGAACTGTGGTCCTCCCATTAATTTTGAGATCGCAAAAGCAACCCATGTTCTGAACAAACCCTAAAGGTTGACCCAAACCACGAAGAATTCAGGTAATCAAGTTTCTGTGTCGAAGGCAATGATATGGTTGAGGGTCATTATTAAGCAGCCAATTTTGGAGAGTAATGACCAAAAACAGTGAAAAAACAATGGCGAATGATAGGGGAACCAGGGGCACAGGGTTATGATCCACTGCCATATCTGCCACTTCCGCGCCGTGATTGGCAGCATGGTCGTGGTGATGGCAGCATGCATGCACCACCGATCTCACAGTTTGTTCAATGTAACACCTGCAACTCCACCAGCACAGGGTGCTGCTCCGCCAGATTTCTCGGAATTTAGTCGAACTGTCTTGAAGATGAGGTTGTCATCGGCACAACAAGGTTTGAAAGTGATTCACAATTTGAGTGACTGCGGTGGCTCACAATGGTCAATTTTTGTTCAAAGTTTGAACCATGTTTTTTGGTTTATCATGGCCGTTGGTCAGCATTGGACCAGTATCATGAATCATCAGTGATCGATACTGCTGCTGTTGCATTGAGCCACCGCTATTTGTATTGCCAACAATGAATCATTTTCAAATGCAATTAGTGTTGATAATTCACTGGGACCCACAACCCTTCATCAACTGATCCAAAGTTTATGATGATGATGGTGATGATGATGGCGATATTGATCGTTGACAGTGGTCCAAACCCCCATATCAAATTGTTTTTTGGGGAGATTGCCCTCATATCATGGTTGGTACTGGCTAAAAACTTGTGAGCACAATGACATCGGAAGTTCAAAATTCAATACCAAACTTGTGACAATTAATGAGGGTTAATCGCGGTATATCATGGTCAGCAGTTTCGACAAGGGTCAGTGACGGTTTAGATTTTGCTTCTGGAGCCGTTGATTCTCCATTGAAGGGCACGCAACTTCATCGGCGGAGAGAAACTGATCGTTTCTGTAGATCAGCGTGTGGTTGTCCACCTTGGCACACAAATCACCAGCTGCTTTGCAAGTTTTGGATCTATGCTGCGATGGGCAGGACATCCTCTGTCATGGCCAACACATGGCCAATAACCATGGCTAATGATGTTTGATGAATGGAAATAACCATGTTTATATTTCATAGTTCACTGGTGGCCCCGTGTATTTCAATCTATGCGATTTTCGAACACGGAAACGGGCGACGGGGGCTCGGCCCGCGGGATTGACAATAAAACACACGCACCAACAGGAGCCAATTGCCTTAAAACGACCAGCTTGATCTGGGCAAAATGACGCTCAGCGGCGCGAATCCTTTAGCCTCCTGATGTCTACGATCTAGCGTGGCCGGGCTTGCAAGTTCTTATTGCCCGCCACCTGCTGCAAAGCCAAGGAAGTCACCATCTCAGTCCCTTTGCAAACAGGCCAAGGATTTGTTAAGACGGCCACGGAAGGACTAACGTTGAGTGGAAGCAGCTCGTTGCATTGAGCACAACTGGCCCGTCAAGAATTCAAAGCAGGAAGGCGACCAGTCGTGGTCGAATGGCGGTTTTGATTGGGCTGGAAATCATTTTTCGGCGGCTGTGGCTGCCCTGGCATCAACGAGTTTTTGCGTTTCATCCAGACATTTGGGAACTTGCGGCTAGTTGTTCATGTCAGGGCGTGATGCAGTTTCGCAAAGGCGGGCTTGGCAAATGATCCCACTCAGTCATCACATGCTGCCAGCATTGAAGATGCGGCAGCATACGCTGGACAGTGACATTCTGTCATCCAGTGCGTCGAACAAGTGTAAAATATTGCTTCTCCATGAGACAACCGGAGAGACAGCCTTGCCATCTTCATTCGTTGCGAATCGTTGCGAACTAATTATTTCAAAACATTATTTCTTCCACTCCGCCTTGAACAAAATGATCAAGTGGACATCCTAGAAATCAAATCGGATGGGCGAGGCGTGCGTTGTGCTCACGCCGTCTTCCTGACCTCTGCAATCTTGTAAAACATTGCTATCTGGGGAAATCCTATGATGGAACTCCTGAAAATTATGTGTACCGCGAAGAGCTTGACAATGATTGGTAAAATGGTTACAGTAGTGAATAAGACTTGATGATGGCTGCAACCAACAACGATAGGGATATGATGCGAATGGCGAAAGATGAGAAAATGATATTGAATGATGCTGAACTGTTGATCAATTGCTGGTTGGTGATGGTTGATTCTAGGGGCACAACCAGCAATAGCGAATAATGGAGATGTACAGGCAAGTACTGTCTTTTGTAAACTATGGTCTGGTACTGCAAGACCCTTCAATGTTTTGCTAAATGGCAGGGATATCTGGTACCGAACTAGAACATGTATTTGTTTACTTGGTTACAGAGAATCCGGGATCTGCATATACTTGGCTATGTCTACCTAGATGGTGGTGGGCCAAAACGATCCCACAAATTGGTAGTGGTTCATATCCTAATCACCAACAAAAGCACCAACAACAGAATGTGAAACCAACAAAATATCAAAATAACATGGATATAGCAAGAATGAAGAGGATCAATGGTGGGTGGGCCAATCATGAGCAATGATGGCCTATACTTTAACATTCAAAGCCAATCCATGATAATCACAAACTGCATGGTGACAAGCACCAGTCAGAAGAGAACCGGCAGTGACAGGAACCAAAATAGCAAGAGTGGGGATTTCACCAACCATAGTTGATGGCTACCTACATGGCTGTGGGTCAATACCCTGTACCCTTGGGGATCCTTGGTGAACATCCCTTGAATGACCAGAACAATCTTTGTTGGGTTGTTCAGCTACCCATTTGTTGGTCGCTGTAGCCGTTGCTCTTTGGCAAACGAGCCAAATCTGAGGTTCTTTCAAACTGAACGTGCTAGGCTGTTCGACCTACAGGCAATTTGGTGATTCAACAAAAATGACCCGAAAATGCCAAGTCATGCGCACCGAACAGCCGGTAAAATGAAGCGATGCAAGAATTGAAGCCACCAAACAAATCTCTTCATAACATATGGTTCGAGAGCCCTAATCCGGAGGGTCATCCTGTGATCGATCGAACTGGTTGCCACTTGAGCCATGAAACCTACTACAGTATGTAATTTGCTTGTATATCAACCAGTTAAAATCCAGTCAGATTGTTTATGGCTCACATGGCTAGCGATGCTGGTCATGAATCCAAGCATGAACAGGACCATCATTCGCCTGCTGTTTGTATGCGCACGCGGCTAGGAAACATTTGCGGTATAATTCACAATACAAACCGGGCAGCAAAATCACATAAAATAATCTACCGAAGCAGCCCTTATTGCAGATATTCGTAGCCAATGAAATCAGTTCTGATAGGGCATTATCACGTATAAACCATTATTGATAACCATTTGTGCAATCAACCACTATTAATAACCATTCATATATACTATATAACCATGAAACTTATAAACATTGATCATAACTATCAGCATCACACCCATTGCTATCAACACCATGAATATCAGTAATAACTACCATTGTCATACCCATTGCTCGTCAATCATACCAGTAAACAACCAGCGTCAACCATTTTAATATCACGTATCATAGTTACTAGAAACTATGGTGAACTACCATCCGCCCAGGGGTTCCACAGAACGCTTGCACTTTGGGCGGTCTCCGGGCCACTGCAATGAAGGAGGACTCCAGTGGAGCAGCGACATCTTTGGCCTCGATGATGGAGTTCTTCCTGCGAGGCGAGACTATGTCCAGTTGGTATAAATGGTAAATCCTGCCCTTGGTTATGCCAACCCTGGATGAAGCTAAACCCCTGGTTGATTAATAGGGGGTATCCCCCAAAAGCCTTGGTTTCCCATTAAATGGGAACCCCCCAATTAATGAACCTGGGGTTTATTAATCCAGGGTTACCATTAATGATGGTTGGTCAATGGTTGGATACTGAGGGTTACTGATGGTGAATGGTCACTGATGGTTGCTGACCGCAGCTCTTAATGAAGAATGCATATTGATGGTTAAGGGTGAGTAGTGGTTAAGAGCAATTGATTATGGAGTGAATGATGATTAAGGGAAGGTCACTATGGTCAATAATGGTTGATGATGGTAGATCCAGCTCTTCGTAAACTGCCATTGGTTTAACCATAGCCAGTGATTCATCATCTATTGCGGAATGTTCTTGGTTACAGCTGCTCTCCCATCAATTGTGATGCTTTAATTAATCGCAATTCTATCTACGGTAATCATTCATCATCATCAACCAACTGGTCTTGATTTAACTGGTAAAGCAATTTAGATATTGAATGACCAGTGAGCTAAGCGCTATGGTTCGTTACGAACTTTCATGAATCGGTCAAAGCCTGCATAATCAATCCTGGCATAGTCACAATTTTTACCAAGCTGAAACGGCGCTGCATACGAACACCTTGCGTATGCAACAGGAGCGACATGGCACAAGGCCAACATGATTGGCTGTTTTAACTGCTGCTAACCAACCATTAACTACTGGTTGGTGGTTTCAACCCCTATATATGAAAAATATCAGTCAACCAACCATTTGTTAATGATTACTAGGGAATATGTAAAATGCTTAAAACCAGCAACCATCAACTATCACTATCGACCATGACTAGCCATCAATTCTCGCTAACAACCAGCTGATGGACCATTATTTTGAGCCATTGCTAATCAGCCACTAAAACAAGAGAATTCAACAGCTGGGGATGGTTGAGCTGTTTTCTGTTTGCCCTTCAAGTGGTACTGCAGCATTAAAGTCCATGGCAGGGGCGTGGTAGTGTGGACAACAAAGACAGGGCTACCATTTACAATTGTCACTTTGGAGGTAGTAAATGGCAGTAGCAGTTGCCAGGAGCCTTATTTGATTGTTGTCGAGCTTTGTTAATAATAGGGGAAAAATCCTCAACAACAATAAATTGTCAAACAACTACATAATATATATATATGTATATACACTACTATGATGGTTTATCAAAATGAGGGACCCCAAAACATGATTGGCTTATTACTATCAATTAATGACGAATAGAAAGCGGTGATTTATGGGGACCCCTCTGACTTGAGAAACACCCATAGATGTAGACATATAGCGGTTTCTTACTAGGTGACCCCAAAATCATTTAATAGTAACCTTTCTCAGTATTACCATGCACGTAATTACATAGAAACCCGCAATGCCAAATGCACTTTGGGTGTGCCGGGTTGGGGTTGGGTTGGGGTGATGTTAATGTCTGTGTCCAGTTGCGTTGCAGGTGAACTTGCCCCACATGTGCACGCGACGGTTTGTGAGATGGGGTTTGGGGTGCAGCATGTGCACGCGACGGTGCTTGATGTGCTGGGGGGGTGAGGGAGTCATGGTATGTCATGGTGTGTTTTGGGTTGTTGTGCTTTGGCTGGAAATTTGACGTTCCATGTTCTTGGCAAAACAGTTCAACTGGTCACCTATTTAAAAAAAAGAAATCAACCAACAAATTATTCTCAGCAAGCCCCCGACTTGGCTTCATTGTTTTCTGAAAGCTATAATTATGTCACTTGTTGATGGGGGCAGTGCACAACCGATGCTGAAACCTAATGGCACGGCGACATAAAAAGTGAAATGCCAACATGCAATCCCAACATGTTCAACATCTCAAAGTGCAAATGTTGCCAATTCGACGTGGGTTTCTGTCCGAGTGCACCATGATGAACCACCTAATATTTGTGGGCTATTTTGAGAAACCACCATTTTGAGAAACCACCACGTGGGTGTTTCTCAAAATAGCGGTACCCCCAAATCATCTAGTTATTAATAATTTATAGTCGTCATAAACCAACCATTTTTTGGATCCCCTACTTTGCGAAACCACCACATGTACATTGCACAAGGAAAACTTCTGAACTTCGTCCCAGTGCTAGCGACGCTCTCCCCATTCCCGCTCCATTGCATCCAACCAGCGAAGGCCACTCCCAGACCTGACAGGACGAGGCACCTGGAACAAAATGGTTGAAGCTGGTTAGAATGGTGAGAAATATGGGGATTTAGAATGAGTAAAATGTTTGGAAAATGGGTTTAGAATGGCTAGAAATGAGCAATCAACAAGGAAATAATGCTTTTAACTTGTTCACACGTGCAAAAAGCAACAATGATACGGAATATCATTGTAGACAACAGCTGGTAATGGCTGCCTTTTTGAGGTACGCAATAATGGTACGAAACTACTTTTAGTAATGTTTCACCACACCATGCAGAAATGATGACATTTCTGGTCGGGGAAAGAACAGGTTTCTTGCGAGACGCAATGTTGCTATATCAGGGGAACAACGAGACTCTGCAAAGGGTGAGTCCAAAAAATTGGTCTCCCTTCCAAAACTGACTCGACTTCCGTTGCTTTTTATGAGAAGGAGTTACCACGATCGATGGACAGAGTCAATACGGTTCTGCCAACCCATCTGGATTCGGAATACCTCATGGATTAGTTAATTAACCAGTATCTTCTAACACCATCTAACACCTATTATAGGTCATTAACTAGTACCTCCTAACATTAACTAGTATCTTCTAAACCCATCTAACACCAACTTTCTCGGCTATTACCTAATATCTTCTCACATTGGCCAGCATCCTCCAACACCTACTATATGTTATCAATTACCATATCCTAACATCATTATAGGTTGTCAATTAGATTGTATTACAGGTTACCATCGTTTTTACGACCTACTATAGTAGATACAAGTTACAACCCAGCTGGCTTCCGAACACTCATAGCTTTTACGTCCGTCCGACCCGGTATCCGGACGGCTTGTGCCCGAGAGACCCAGTCGAAGCATGATCTTTCCCAAGCTCCGCTGCCTGGTGGCGAAAGGGGGTCAGTGCTCCAAGATTCACCCAATCATGAGGTATCTTGGGGTACTAATCGATCAATCAATCAATCAATCAATCAATCAATCAATCAATCAATCAATCAATCAATCAATCACACTGCACTTTTTGAAATGACACGCACGTCAACCTAACAAGTCAATGAAAGCCCTGATAAGTTCAGTCTTTCGGCAAAAAGACAAACTGTATTAAATTGTACGCTTGAGACAACCAGGATTTTGTGTTTAGAAATCACGGGGCTGTTCAAGTAGACTGTTGGTCCATCAATTGTCTAATATCATGCTGGTTCATCAACTGTTGGTTCATCAACAACATCCGATTCAAAAAAATATAGGATACTCACGTACATATACAAAGATGCACCTATACGGATACAGCATGCATCTAAACATAGAATCATTTCTATATATATATATGTATACATATCTATCTGAATAAAATAAAGAGAGAGAGAGAGATTTAAACAAAAATACATGAGCGTATTTCCAATAGATAATATGTTATCGTCTTAGACCTCATGTCAATGCAGCCAATACTTGTTCGTAGTTCATCATCTTCGACTCCTTCGACTTAAGAATAGCGCTCATCCAATCTTTTGAAAGCTAACATCTAGCCTTCATGGTACTAAAGCTCATAGTTCAGATAGCTAACAGCTTCTAATAATCCCAGCTAGTCATGTAATAGCCTGGTTGGTGGTTGAGCCACCCCTAGGAAAAATATGCACAAGTCAAGCAACCAACCATTTGTTTATACCAGGGAAAATAAAAAAGGTCAATCAAACCACCAACAATTGTAGTTGTTAATATAACCATTCTTGTTGGAACAACCCCTAAGTAACCATAGATTGCTAACACCATTTTGGAATTACTATTCTCTATGAGCAACCGTTATATATTGATTATCAACCATACAAAAACCTTATCAAACCCATGATTTTCCCTGTGATTAACCATTACAATCCTATATGAAACCATTAAGTGGTTAATAATGGTTAATCACAGGGAAAGCCAACACAAAACCATTACTAATGGATTAATATGGATTAGTAATTGGTTGGTTCCTTAATGGATAATAAGCAATTTTCATCCACTATTGATAAAATCAACAAAACTATGGGCTATGAAACTTCATAAGCATTCTAATCCCCTTTAAAACCATTAAGTATTCATTAAGTGGTTGATAAAACCAACAAAACTATAGGCTATAAAACTGTATAACCATTGTATAATCCTCTATGAGACCATTAAGTGGTTGATAATGGTTAATCCTTTATAAAACCATTGTATAATCCTCTGTAAAACCACCAAGTGGTTGATAAAACCAACAAAAAACTCTTATCTGGTTGGTGGTTGAACCACCCCTATGAAATTCAACCAACCAATCATTGGTAAATAATAGGGAAAATAATCAAAATGTCAATCACCAACCAGTTGTTAAACCTAACCATTCTTGTTAACTATCATCCCCCACTATTAACCCCTACAAATGGTGAAACCCCCTTATAGAACCCTTCACTTATAATTTGCAGCTTCAATCGACTCAGCAGCTCGTGCCTCCTGGGAGCCTCGCTGTCGTCGGTGCCGACAGCATCGCTATCTCTGGCATCTCCGCCTGGCAGCGACCGTACAGTACGTGGTGTTGCGGGTGGCGCTGGAGATGGGGAGTTCTCAAACTAGAGGTACCCGAAAATGTTTTTTAAATGCCTTCAAAGGGTTAAGATGGGTTAAGATTGGATGATTTTGATTGATTTTGGGGGTTCTTGATTTTGAGAAACACCCATATGCCACGATGGTGACCCCCCAAAAAGGTGTTCTTGAATGGCGAATTGAGGGGACTAGCGGGGACTGGTTGGCGAATAACGCCTTGCACACTCGTATCCACATATTGCGACAGCTGCTGGGGTCCTGATCATCATTGGTAGTCTCTCAAAATAGGAGTACCCCTACATCATCTAAGATTAACCATGGATGGTAATGATCCATTGATTTTGAGGGTCCCGATTTTAAGAAACCATCATCTGATTGGTGGTTGAACCACCCCTATGAAAAATATGCTTGTCAACCAACCATTTGTTAATAGTTACTAGTGAAAATAATCAAAATGTCAATCAAACCATCAGCCAGTCATTGTACCTTTGGTTGGAAATGGTGGTGGGTCAACAAGTAGCATCGCAGAGAGTGGGAGGTGAACATCCCACTGCACCTACGATCTGCTCCTAGCGCTCCATGTGATGGTACCCATGCAGGTAGCGCTCATGCAACCGTAGAGATGACTGAAAAAACCCAATGAACATCCACATCTGAAAAGAGTCCCAACAACGAACTTGTGTGCCTTTCACTGGTTGGTGATATTCTTTTAGTCAACCAACCATTTCTTAATACGAGGGAAAATCAAACATGTTCAAAACCACCCACCAGTAGTTGAACTTCACCATTCTTGTTAGTTGTCATCACCCATTATTAACCCCAACTAATGTTGAAAACCTCCGGGTCCTGGATTCCGCCAACGCCAAGGTGCAGCACTGATACTGCACTTGGGTGTGATAATGAGCTCCTTCACAATCTTTTAATTCTGCCAGCAGGAGCAAAATGGGCGAACATCATAAACCTCTATGATTAATCCTCATGAACCATGATTAACCTTTATAATCATCTATAGTCGACCATCACTGACCATAGTTAATTATCATGCATGGATCATTAGTGGTCGTCCAACTACTTGAACCAACTACTTGGCAGGTTAGACCCATGAATGATCCATGAATAACCGGTCTTTCATGGCAATGATCGACTCGACCATCCTTCATTGTTAGAACCAACTACTTGACTTGAACCGGTCCTATTGTTTCCGTACACCCAGGCGTCGATCTTGCCAGGTCCTGCTGAGAATCCGACCAGAAGGATTCTGCCGCCGGGCTCGTGCGACGGTGAACATGGCGAAAGTACGGCTGCTCGGCTCACTTGGAGCGCTTGATGACTTGTTGACTTGTTTCAGATGTTCTGTTTGGTTTGTTTCAGATTTCTTTCAATAAGTTTATTAATCTGCATGCATATGCGACCATATGTGTTTGTTGATCGTTTTTTACATTCTAATGTAGGCAAGTTTACATCTGAAGGTATTTGTGTTTCTATGCATGCACGTATGTAAAATATGTACATGCAACCAGTGGACGAAAGACAAAACATACATTCTGTTTCAAGGATACAACTTGCTGATTATATAAGTGTGGGTCGTTACTGGTTGGTGGTTTCAACCCCTACGAAAAATATCAGTCAACCAACCTTTTGTTAATCAATACTAGGGAAAACAAAAAATGTTTGAAACCACCAACCAGAATAGTTTGTACCCCTGCCGAACTTTCCATAGATGACCAGGTCGCAGTCAAGCTGTTGGGATGTTTACAGCTGATATGCCCATGGCTCCGCTAATGACCCGGTGGGGCTTGGTGGTCTGTTCTGCTCAGCGGGGTCTTTACAAAGCATATGCAAGGGAGACCACCCTTAAGGAATCATAAAAGTTGCTGGTATGTTAGGGATGGTTTACAAGGACTTTATTCAATATAAGGATTGCTTATTGCTTTCTTTTTAAGCAAATCACTTGGCTAGATGATTTCTGGGAAATACACCCGCCTGATCTTGGAAGGCCAGTCATGTCCAATCACATGGCTGCGGCAATCTATGCTGTGCCAAATGGACTGGATCTTTTTAGCAGCAACGAAAAGTGGTGGAAACTGACCGGTCTGCAGGTCATTATTGAAGAGCCATGGAACAAAACTACTATGAACAATCGCAAACGATTCATTCTCTCAGCACAAAAAAATCACCCAATAAATGGCGGTTAGTCATCAACCATTCTTAGTCATTCTTGATCCCTATTAATCAATCAGTCTTCACCACTATCAACAATTATCAAGTATCAACTACAGTATACACATAATCATCATTGACAATGACTCATCAACCACCATCAAGCATGATCAAATATTTTTATATATAGCTACTAAGTGCCCATGTTCTGTGCTATCCATCAACCAACCAAATCAAAGAATGTGGAACTTCGTGGAAGGAGAGTATGCAAACGAAAATCAACGTGTGTTCTGAGTGCTGACTGCTGTCGGCTTAACAGTCTATTTCCGTATCAAACTGACAACAGCTTCGGATCAAACACAGTGAGCGACACCATTCTATCAGCCGTGCCCCTGTACATGATCAACCAAGGTGCAGGTAGAACACTTGGCAGCATCTTGGCTGGTTGGTGGTTGAAACACCACGTCATGAAAAATATCAGTCAACCAAACAAGAACTAGTGAATACTTACTACAGTACCTGCTACTAGCTTCTAACAATCATTAGTTAATAATAGTAACTATGGTAAAGACACAAAATGATGTTTAAAACCACCAACCAGTTGCTACGCCGTTGCTATCGACACAAATCTATAGGAGGCCCTTGATTTCACCAGGGATAGATTTTAAGCATCTGAGCATTGCCAATTCTGGATCACTTGTGCCAACCCAACATGATGGTCTCTGAAAATACGGGTACCCCTAAATCATCCTGTATTTGCTATTTGCAGTAATTAATTATATAACTTAAAACCATTTCTTGGGGTTCCTATGACTTGAGAAACCCCAACATGGGTTTGATTCATCATGTCCTTGGCAGCGAGTGTGACCCATTTCTGGTGCGTTCGTTTCGGCGAATGCTGAGCATCGGTTCCTCACAGCAGGCTATTCGAGGCTACAGATTTTTCGCTGGTCGCCTTTGGGGTCAGAGCATTGGTTTCCGACCGAACTCATGTGATGGTCATGGTTGGTCACGGTTGTTTGTTGTAGCAGAGATCAATGGTACCGTACCATCACCAACCATCTCCTTCAATTATAGTGGTTGGTTCTGTTTGAAAATGGATCTTCCATTTCCTACCTGACAAGAAGATACTCTCGAGTCGTGGCAGTTCACTTGGGGCAAGAAAAGCTTCGAGCGACTGCAGCTTCGGATACGAACCCAACCGGCAGCTGTTTGTTCAGCTGCGGTTTTGCTACGCAGCGCTATGCCATGTGTTCTACTCTCGCCCATGTTGGGGCTATGTACTTTTCCTCACCACTCTTTCGGCGCCTCAGATCACCAAAAGGAGACTGGGATAGAATTGGTGGTTTCTCAAAATAGTGGTATATACAGTTATATACATATATGTATATATCCCTAAATCATCCAGTTTGCTAAGCATTTATAGCAACAAACCAAGCATTTTTGGGGGTCCCTATTTTGAGAAACCCCCAAATGTGTTGTGATCCGGGACCAATAAGAGGTTCGTGCTCATTAACCAACCATATGAACCAACCACTTTTGTTACTGGGATAGCGTGACAACCGGCTAAGCCACTAACCGACCATTGACTCGGCTCACAATGGCTTCTTCCAAGCTTCAATGACTTCAGGATGAATCTGCAATGCAACCGTGAATTTCTGTGTGAATGATGAACCATACCTGGGAATACTTATCTAAGGTATGGGTCATAGCGAATGTATACAATGCGCTTATGTTTGCAATCATGATTATCTGAGTGTCCCTTACTACAAGAACAACTGGTTCAGAAAAGAGGGCCTGGTCTCGCAAAACCCAAAAGCCACCAGTCACCCACATCAATTTGCTGATCCAACCGTGTTCGCAGTAAACGGTGGCCGAAACGCGATGCCTTCATGCTTGCTGGTTGCGAAGGAGATCTCATGGATGGCAATATACATCTTTGTTTTCTTTTGATAGGGGATCCAAAAGATAGTTGGTTTGTTACTAATCAACATATTGGATGATTTAGGGATACCCCATTTTAAGAAACACCCATACGTAGATGTATTTAGATATGTATCCAGTGATCTTGTAGATTCATATCACTCAAAAGAATCCAAGAGAATCATCATCCGACAGTAGATAGGGTATATAATATCACCACCATCATGCATCATCATCATCATCATCATCATCATCACCATCATCATCATCATCATCATCATCGTCGTCATCGTCATCGTCATCGTCATCGCCATGGTCATCATCATCATCATCATCATCATCATCACCATCATCATCATCATCGTCATCGTCATCGTCATCGTCATCGTCATCGTAGTCGTCATCCTAGTCGTCATCTAGCGCCTGTAGATACTACCCTGATATCCCTCTGCCTCTATCGCTCATAGTCATATCGCTGCTTGCACTGCTCGCGTCTCCCTGTACTTTGTGATGCTGTCCAAAAACAAGATGACACAGTCAACATCTTTGCAAGCTACTAAGAACGCAACTTTTGTCATGGCAAAGGTGATGGTCCATGTGTTCCATTTTTGAATGGTTCGTGGATGTTCATGAAGGTTTGTCAGCCTAAGCATTTACAACTTGAACTATTGTTATGGACTGGGCGCCCATACTGAACCTTTTGGGTGTTTCTCAAAATAAGGGACCCCCTAATCATCCAACATACATCATTTTTAGCAATAAACAAAACAATTTTGGTGGGCTCCCTATCGTGAGAACCCCCTGAACTTACTGGTTGGTGGTTTCAACTCCTATGCAAAGTATTAGTCAACCAACCATTTGTCAATAATTTGTAGGGAAAACAACAAAAATATCAATCAAACCACCAACCACTAGTCGTTTAACCACTATAGTTGCTTATTAATCCCTATGATTAACCATTATTAATGGTCATAACCCATTGAAACTTTGCAGGTCCCCAACCAGCTTATATCTACCAAAGGCATGCCAAAGACTTGCAGTGAAGCTGTCGAGCAAGCAATCCGCGATCCAAGCGGCACAATCTCCACCGTAGGCCAAAACTCGAAGTCAGGCCTGGCCGCAGGTTGATGGTTAATAATGGTTATGTATGGTTATTAATGCCTAAAAAAAGCGATTACAATGAGATTGTAATGGTTTATAAGGGCTAATATAGTGGTGAATATTGGTTAATAATGGTTAACAACGGCTAATAGTGGAGGATAATGGTCAATATTGGTCCATAAGGATCATTAGCTAGTTGGTGGTTGAACCACCCCGTCATGAAACATATGTGCAACCCTCAACCAACCAACCATTTCTTAATACTAGGGAAAATAAAAAACGTGACCTAACTACCAACCAGGTGATCTATGTTTCTTAAAATTGGGAACCGCAAAAATGTTTGGTTTCTTACAATGAATGATTATTGACATATTGATAGGGGATAATTTGGGAGTACCCCTACTTTAAGAAACCACCATCTATGTCCCGCAACAATGGACGTTGACAATCTCTGGCCATACAACCAGCCTTTCATAAGCTAAGCAACCAACGGCCATAGCCATACTGGCCAACAATCACCAGCAGCAAACTGCTCATCAGCCCCTCATTCACTATTATCAACAACCCCCATTGACCGTTGTAAACCAGTCTTAATAAGTTAATTCATATTAATTCACCATTAGCAATCATGATTAGCCCTTAGATTTCTTATTGTTTGTTATCCCCTGCTATTGACCATTACATCACTATCATCACTCATTGGACTCTCCCCACCCATGTGCATCCACTGCTGACCAACCATGAACAGCCACCATCAACAATCATGATCAACTCACCATCATCCATCAATTTACCATGAAAATTCTCCAGGGACTACAATTATGATCACTAACCGTCACCAACCGTCACCAACAATCACCAAACATCACCAACCATCACCCCCATCAACCAGCACATCCACCATTCGAATCGCGCCTCAGGGCCCTCACGGAGAGTCTGCCCTCCGCATCCATGACGTGACAGCGCAGCCACTCACAGCCACTGAGAGCGCCCGAATGGATGATCTCCAGCAACCGTTCCTGGGAACGGCACGGCCCCCCGCGGGGTGAACCCTCTCCGGTGGGTTTCCCTGCTGGTGGGCCATGTTTTGCAGGGGAATCTGGGGTAAGAATGATCCATGTTTGAGAAATATGCACCATGTTCGAAGTATTTTGAGTGATTCATGATCAAACTGCTGATTAATAGCCGGGCAATAGCACGTATTCTAAAGCTCATGTTGATCGGTAGCATCATTCACCACACTTTAGTTCGTATTTGCATCATTGACAATTGGGGTATTACTATTTCACACTTGCTTTTACCATCCGAATATTAAGTACGAACTGAAGTATTGTTGTATGATGATTATATAGCTGGGCTATGTATTGTCCACAAAGCCATTGTCAACCCCGAATCATTCACTAGTAGCCAATCGACACCATGCACTAATAACTATATACCCGGTTCTTCCTGGTTACTGTCCTAATCTTCAGCATGGTTAATATTGATCATGATCCCTGGATCATGAATCCTTGAGCTAACCCTCGGAGCAAGAAAGATGATGTTAATATCGGCTGATACTTGCTCCAGCCCCGCATGGTGTTTTTGTTTACTTTTTTCTGTTCCAAATCCGCTATTGGTGAAACCAACCATATCTTCCGGGCTTCCCTATGGCTTGATTAATCATGTTTGATTCACATGTGGTTCATCATTTTGATTAATCAACCATAACTTAATAAACCATCATTGCTTATAAATCCTGTATCATAAACCATTGTTAACCATTCATAAACCCGCTAATCCTCTATCATAACCGGTTAAAAACCACTCATTTTCTCGGGTTCCCAATGACTTCACGGGCGACAGCGGAGCTATGCCCATCACCGCCACCGGGTCCCAGCAACGATACTCGGTGTTGGCTCGTTGTTCAGCTGCACCAGCCAGCCCAAATTTCCTGTGGTGGGAAAGGGAACACCTCCCAACCGGGGGACCAGCAAAGGAAGCCATCGGGGTACACCTGGGTTATTCAAAAAATCCAAAGAACATGACATGAACCATGACATTGTCCCTGATCTTCCCTCTTATTCTTGCTTATATATGGAACAACATTAACATGCCTTAATCATCGTTTGTAACAATCATTGGTGATTATTCACCATCATCAACCGTTGTTTTGCCTTACATTCCCTATTGTTAGTCCTTCCCATGTTGAGGTGGTCACAAGCACCGGTCTTTGAAGCCAACGTTGGGGTGCCAACGACCAAATCAGCATCGCTGCGGACCAAGATTGCAATACCAATAAAAATAACTAAAAGGTAGATCATGGGGGGTGCGGCCATATACCATATAATAAACATTATCCAATATCTATATATATATATATATATTGAAAAACAAGATATACATATTCATCATGCAGCTGCCATATCATGTCATAATCCTTTCACCTACCATCTGATAATTCAACACCAGCAATCAACAATCAAGTCACCAATGAACAACCAATACGGTTTGCAACTCTCCCACCAATCAACCCCCACAATGCCGCGGAGTTGCTCATCGCCCGACTATCTGCGAAGCTGAAGGTATCAGCTGGAGACCCAGGATAGATGTACCTGAGGTTCTGCCAGAGTCGCTGCTATGGATCTTTGTTCAACCCAAGCCCAACTGGGCATGGCTTGTCCTGTATCTCTTGTAACCCAGGTTTTCCTGGGCAACTTGTTTATGAGACCATCTGGGGAAGCAACCCCAGATTTAAACATTTAAACCAGTTTTCTGTAAACAATCCTTTTATACCAAGACGTACAACATCGAATCAGCCGCTGCAACCCATCGGACGTCTTCGATGTGCCAATTCTGTCAAGGCACCAAAAGTAAAGCCCCTGGCAAGCACAGTGGAGCTGTACAGAAACGGTTAGGGGACCGAAAGATCCCAGTCCAATGAGGTACTCGTTCCAGGTCGAGATGCGCAATCATTTCTGTGAAATCACTGAGAGTTGGTGGAATGAGTCACCCCTCATATCGTTTTCTGGCTACTCAAAAAGATCATTTATTGTAGATAAATCAGCTTTTCGGGGGTTCGCATCTGTACGGCACTTTTGCCTACGATCGCCGGAATGTGAGTCACACATTGTAGGAATACGGCTGGGAGCCATTATACCAGGGATTTTGAAGCATCGCCCACCAAATCGGGTTTTCATTGATAGACGAGATGCAAAAAATGTTGCATACTATGGCTTGGCATACTGCTTACAGAACACACACTTCACACCAAAAGGAGGCCTTTTTGCACAGTCTATCATAGCAACAATAATCCAGCAACTATAGAATACTTTAGAATACTATATATATAGAATATAGCAACTTTAAAGGTATAGCAACATGGAGTAGCACTCTATCTTTTATAGGTTTACACCGTTGTTTGGCAACTATACATAGAATACTACGAGTATGAATGTATAGAACATGTCGGAAGAAAAGCTTCAGCAAGCTTCAGCCAGTCTGTGAAGCGAGCTGACTTCGGCACAGAGGATGTGGGCAAAGAAACTGAGCGTCCAAAGGTGAACATTCCCACAGGTCACGCTGAGATTGGTGCTTCTCAAGCCATAGGGGTACCCCCACTTATCATCCTATGTGTATTAGTCATTTGTAGTAATAAACCAAGCATATCTTCCTGTGTGTCCCCTATTTTGAGAAACCCCCACCATAGGTGTAGAATATTAATTTCCAGAAAAACTCTGCAACAGCTAAATCCCATTGTAATCCCAACATCTAACCATTATCAACCATCATTAATCATCATTTCATCGTTAACGACTACATTAGCCCTTATTAACCAGTATTGCACCATTATTAACCATTATTATCCAATATGTATATATAAATATATATATATATACAATTATACATAAATAAATAAATATGTATATATATATATATATTTGTATATATGTACAGTACATCACATGATTTAACCATAGTCACATCATATAACCGTCATTAACCATTGTCAAACCACTATTTACCATGATTAGTCCGATTTGTTCACTATTACTAGCCATGATTAATAGTGGTTTAACATGATTACTTATTTTTTAATCATGTTTAATCATTACTTAACCATCATTAACCCTTATAATCACTAGTGTTAAACCACTATTAATCATGATTAGTCCAAAATCATTGCTAACCCTTAGTCATTTATTTAACCATCATTAACCCTTATAATATAGTACAAATCACATGATTTCACCATAGTCACATTACTCAACCATCATTAACCCTTATAATCTCATGGATTTTGGTTCCAAATCCCGGCTCCCTCATAGCGCCATAGCCCCGCGCCTGGCCAGGCCTCGTGAAGGGCAAGGTGGGCCCACCGCGCTCGGCGACGGCCCGGGGCGTGGGACGCAGCACCACGCCGTTGAAGACCTCCGTGAGCCGCACAGGATGGCCGTGGGATGGACCGTTGGTTAATGGTTAATTAGCTGGTTAATGGTTAATGGTAGGGGAAAACAACTAGCAACTATAGGGGATATACCAGCTATATATGGCTATGGGTCAAGCAGTTAACCAACCAATTTCATGGTGGTTGATACCCAACAAACTATAGGGAGACTAATGGTTGAAATTTCTTGGACCACCATGAGCCTTGTTGTTTGGGAGCCTGGCCCTTCATGGCCCTTGATTTTATGGTCTTTGGGGAGGGGCCTTCATGGTTCTTTGGGAGGCTTAACCAACAAACTCTTGGGAGTGGGTGAAGCAACAAAAAACCTGGAATGAAGGAAGACTCACAGAACCAAACATAAACAAAGAGAGCAAAGACTGACCGGTGGTCCTTCATCAGTTGGGGAAGCATGCTAACAAATGGTCCACGGTGGACGTTCACTTGTGGCCTTGAGGCTGCTGAACCTACGTGGGAGACATAGTGAACAAGTGACATTAATGTATGACTGTCAAGGGATAATATAAAGGTTTCGGCACGCGCATTTCCCAATTGGGTTGGCCAATCAATAAGTGCCGCTGTTCCTGGGAAACTTACCAAACCTTGAGAAATTTGAGAACAAGGGACAAATGTCATACCCGTTGGGATCCCAACATGCGATCATTTCTCACGTTTACCCCAGTCAGGTTTTGGACACAAGTTGATTGTGGGGGCCCAGTTCCAATCCGCAAAAAAATCATGGATGAAAATGAGAGTCTGCATAAGTGGAACTTGTTGGTTGAGCAATCGGAAATCAGAACTTCCAACACACGGACAACAATCTGTAGATTTGGTGGCTTCTCAAGCAAAAGGGTACCCTCAGTATCCCCCACTTATCATCCATTGATAGTCGTCTATGGTATAAATCAACCATGATTTAGCCGTTCCCTGGTGGAAGAATCCCCCACCATATGCATAGAATATTCATTTCAAGAAAGAACTGCAAAAATACGTAAAACAGTTGAACAATCCAAAGCCAGCAGTGGAAACCGTCATCCCAGATCCTGTAATTACTGGTTACTGTATGTTTTTTCTGGATTTCCCAGGATTTCGGATTTCCAGAAAAGAAACCAAATTCTGGGCTTTTAGCTCCTTCACTTACCTTTTACTGAAGACTCGAATTACAACTTTGCCGTCAGCTCCACAGCTTTCCCTGGCAAACCAACTTGAGCTGGACACACCGATATTGCTACTGGTTGCTGTACTTGGATTTGGTCATTGCTGCTTCTCACTGTGGTCAAACATCGTTTCCCCAGAAATTTTGCAGGAGTACCACATACATTTCAAGAACCTGTCGCCACAATTTGCCACAGCATTTCATATTTCACCAGAGCCTTTGTTTCTGGTAAATTACCTACTGCTGTTGTTGCTTATGTTGTTTCTGGGAATCTCAATCCACGGCGCACTGCCCTGCCATGTCGGAACAAGCTGCTACAATATGCTCCGTGCCATCCGAATGAAGAAGGGCAGGAGTCAGGTCAAGGTCCATCGGCTGTCTGGATCTCTGCACGCGCCACCGCATGCTGCTGACAGATTCTCCACCAGGGGCATGACATTTGCGCATTTCTCTTTCAATTTCCTCAGCTGGAAGGAAACAGGAACATGTTCCATATCCCACGAATCAACATCTGCATCCATTCAATACATCTACAGAATCAAAGGCAAATATGCCTGCTGTTTTGGGCAATGGTGTAGCTCTAATGGTTTCCCCGCTGAAAACAAGCATAAACATGCATGCGTTGGCGGGGACCCCGGACTATTACAGTAAATAACGGTTAAAGAATTCTAGTTGATGGTGGCTAATGCCTGGTTCATTGCGGCTACCGGATGTGACAACTTATCAAAACCATGATTGACCATCATTAAACAGCACTAAACTGCCAATTCTTGTCTGGTTGGTGGCCACTTGCCCATCATTACCATTCCTAACGATCATTACTAACCATCCTCATCAACCATCCTGATATAATCCTGACCCATCCGCCGAGCATCGTGTGGTTTGGTCACGGGCGTGCCGTTGATGCTCAACACCAGGTCGCCCTCCAAGAGAATGCCATCGCAGCCGCCGCCTTCGACCAAGGCGCGAGCCGCGAAAATGACGACCGAAGGGCTTCACAACTATTAAGGTTAGGAACCATTATTAATGATTGCCAATCACGAAACCATATTAGGAACCATTACTAAGGTTAGGAACTATTCTAGAAATGACTGTGATTATTTATGTGTCAATGATCTTTGATGATAGCTTATAATTATTAATGATTGAATGATTTTAAAGGATGATTAAATGATTTTTGATGTTTACTAATGATTTACCATGCAAGATTAGTTTTGATGATTGATACAACGACACTGGCACAATACAGTTGGTAGTTGGCATACTCAAACATCCCTACAAAATGCTAGCCATCTGTTGATTTTGCATTGGCTTATATATCAAACATTATTCCTCAACACCAACCATAATTGCCAGATCGTTAACCACTCTCACATAGACCATGACAATCACCATGACACCAATCGATTAACCATCAACCGTTCATGAATGAGTAATTGCTCCAAAGAAACATGCATCAAATTTTGAAATGGCTAACCATTCACAACATCTAAGCACATGGATCATACTAACCACATACAAAGTGGGACCCTAGTTGCAAGTTGGTTAACAAGCCAATTAACTCTAGTTACATCTACCATAACTGGTGCCCGAGTTATAAGCCAACTCAGCTAACGATTGGTGGCCCTCCCTTGTACCACCCACCATCAAAGAATCAGTACTGGCTCAACCATTCGTCAACAATGACTAACAATCAACTTAACACCAACCTAAGTGGATCATACTACTAGCATATGGTCAGAATACCCCTGGTAGCTCCTTAGCTCCCCCTTAAAAGGGATATAGGGACACCTGCTGGCTCCTGGCCTCGCTCCCTCCAAACCACCAGCCAGACTAACCACACACCACCCACCATAGATTATACCACCAGCCCAAGTGGATCATACTACTACCATATGGTTAGAACACCAAAAGTGGATCATACTGACCACCTACCGAAAGTGGATCAACCACATAGCTTAGTGTTAACATGTGTTAACCACTACTACCCCACCAGCCAGTGGATCATACTAACCACTAACCACTAACCCACCAAAGGATCATAACCTACCACCTACCACTACTACCACCCACCATAGCTATGGATCCATGGATCATACCACCACCAACCCAAGTGGATCCACCCACGGATCCATCGGATCCGGCTCGCGCCTGACATGATGCGCCCCACCCGCAGGATTTGGCGTCGGCCGCCGCTGCTGCAGGCCGCTAAGGCGCGCGCATTCTCCAGGGGAACGCCGTCCTCGCGACGGGCCTTGGCCAAGGAGACCTGGGAAGCGCGCCACGGCACGGTGCCCTGGGGGGCTGGGAGATGGCTGGGAGATGGCTGGGATGGCAGGGATGGCTGGCTCAATGGTTGGATGAAACAGGTGGATCAGGTGGATTTTGGATGGTTCATTATGGTTCAAAGGTTGGATTTTGGATGAAACGGGATGAAACTGTTGGATGTTTATCATTCGAAACATGCTCTGGTGTTCAAACGTTGGATGACCATAGTGGGCAAACAGCCAATGATGAGTTCTAATAGTGAGGGAATTATGGCCCATTGTTGGCTGATGGCTGGGGGGGAATTGGCAACGGGGTGTAAATAGTTGATGATTGGTGATGCTGAACAAGCTAAAAGGTTCATGGTGAAAGCAGGTTGATGATGATTGATACTATTGTCGAGAGAAAGACGGCTTTTGATGTTTACTTATTATTTCAAGCTACTCAACAGTATCATCAGTGCGGGTTTTAGCCGGTATTTGAAGTACAAGCCATGTGATGCATCCATCCATAAACCTCCAACATGGTGCATTGACCATCTTGGTCCAACTTGAGGTTTCCTGCTAAGGGGATTGGCTTGCCTCTGTGGCGTAAGCGTGGGGGCGCACTGTTGGAAGCAGCAACCACCATTAACAACCACTATAGCACCACGAATCACTATAACAACCACCACCTCTAACCACCTGACTGTTTGTATCGCCTAGTTTAGCTGGGACATAAGCACAAAATCGGAAAAAAACACCATTAACCACCACTAACCACCACTAACCACCATCAACACCTGTGGGGGGGGGGGCGGCATCTTGGTGACTCACCGCTGCAAGGGACCTCCTCAAACTCGCACTCCAAGGCTGCCACCGCCAAGGCTGGGTCCTGCGGGTGAGGTGAGCAACCATGGCTGCCCACGCTGCCAACCAGGCTGCTTGGTTGCTTAACCTTGCTGAGTCAGGTTGGTTACTTAAGCTGCAGGTTAGGTGGTTGACTTAGCTTAAGCTTGGTTAGTTGGTTGACTTAGCTTAAGCTTTTTGTTGTAAATACTGAAGTTAACTATATATAAGCTGAATAATTGGCACTCACAATAGTCAGCATAATGCAGTAACAAGGACAGTGGCTTATTGCTAATGATGATTACTGAAAATGCTTACTAACAAGGACTAAGTAATATCAATCATGCTGACTGAAAATAGTGAATGATACTAGAATAATTTATCTATTTGGTGAATGATGGCTGATGACGACCATAAGGGCTGATGATCATTACTAAAATGGTGAATGATGGCTACTTTCGATGGCTAATCATAATTTGATAATACGTTAACGGTTGAAACTTATTGGCGATCGTAAACGATGGGTAAAGTAATGACTATGATGATTACAAATAATCGATGGAAGTGACTACTGAAGCTTACCAACAAAGGCCAATAATAATCAAGAAGGGTCGACGATGGTTTGTCACTCTTGTTGCTGGCTACCAAAAATGATTAATCAAGCATTGTTGATCATGGTAAAAGATGGTTGATATGAGTGCTAATCGATAGTGGTGGAACAATGCTATAATGGTCAATCTTCTTAGCTGCCGACAAATATGTCATTATTACTTTCAGTACTAATCATCAACCACCGATGATGGCTATTAATATCTATTATATAATCATGCTTATTGATGCTAGTAGGAATGGTTCCTGATGTTTTCGAACCGTAGATTGCTCCAGTCAAAAATGTTTGATCATGCTTTGAATGATGGGTCTTGGCTCATGGTTCTTGATTTATGCGGGAAGACCTGCTTGAAATTCGGTATCAACTTGTCGGATAGTTGGACTTTCCAGTTTTGAATACCACAGGGCGGCGCCACAGTTTCAAGCTGGTGGAACTGAACCCACCGTGTGGAACCACATGATACCACTCGTATCCCAGGGTGGGACTTGGGCTCCGATTTCGGGGGACTGCCACAAATGATGACCTATGATTGCCTCATACCTGCCGCGCAGCATAGGTCATGAACCATAATATGGTAAGAACCATAGAAATTCATGATTCATTATCTATGGTTAATGGACCTATAGATATGGTTCTTGAACCACAATGATCATGGTGTAGATTGTGGTTGATGAAAACTTGGTGTACTATGGTTTTTTGATGCAGAAAAATATGGTCCATTGACGATGGTTAACCCTTAACATAGTTATATATATACTTAATTATTTATGGTGCACGAGGGTTGTTTGATGCACCTAGACTACAGGACAAATAATGAAGTATATATGGCAGATATGATTAAAGTGACCATCCCCTTATACAGTATGGCCATAGTTCACCATAGATTCACTGTGGAATTGTGATGAAATACCTGGTTACCTCCAATAAACCGCTGTGAAGAATTCATCACAACCATACAAGCTAGCACAGTACTCGCAGTATCTGGACTAATGGTCCTGCACCCAGAACTGGTTGAACGAAAAATGTATGAGTCATGATGGTTTCCTTTTCACGTACGGAAATACAGGTCAGCAGCAATATGGACTTCTATTTTAATTAACCACCATCTATTTCACCATATATAGCCTGTAATCTAAATATTTTACTGGGGCGGGGGAGGAGTATGAAGCTACCATTAAGAGGGTTGGCCAAGAAATCTCAGCTGATCTCCGAGTATCTTCAACCGCCGGTGTGAATCTGCTGAGGGCCTAGGGAGCTGAACCCATGAGGTATTTCATGCGTTCCCAACACGTTTGCGTTCAGAACTCAGGTGTTCCATCCAGAATTTACATCCATAGAATGTAGCCATCTATCCGAACATCATAACTTGAAGTTTACTTGTAAAGTCGGTTTATGTGCATATAACGCGTATGTCTAATGGTGTAAACAATGATTTGATATTTCATATCTAGAGAAGAACATACGTGAAACTTGAGAACACATAAATATATATATATGCATAAAGAAAAAATGTATATATATATATATCCATATATGTATGTATGATATCATTGCATATATTCAAAAAACAGATACAAAAACGAACATGTGTATACTTTCTCATTGTTGCAAATAAACAACGAGAAGGAAAAAAACATGTGTATACTGAGAAATTTACATGTCAAAAAACAAATATATTTATTATTGAGTGCAAATAAACCTCAAATCCCATCTTCCCACGTCATCTTCCCCCGCTCCAGCGGAGCTCTAGCCACGGTCTCGGCCCACGATGACCGTAGGCCCAAGGAAGACAGCACCGCTGCAAAGACCTGCATCAGCGGCAAGCTGGACAATCAATTGGTTGAGTTTAAGTGTATAATGATTATAGCAATCAAAAAATGTTGACTTAATGATTATGCTATGGTATAATGATTGATAGTTATAGCTGGGTGTAGTAATTATAGTTGGGTATACAATATTATACAATGGTTAATGATAAACTGTTGGGTTACAGCAAGGTTAATTATAGGATATACTGAACTATTGGAAGTTATGGCAAACAATTGTTCATTGGTTTTGGACCTATTAGTCTATTAGTTGTTCTTGGCTTGTTTATTGGTTATTTATTGATATGGTTAGTTGATTGGTTATTGAAAATATAGAGATGGGCTTTGGACCTTGGTCAATGAATGATAATTGATGGTTATAGAAAGGTTATAGCAAAGAACTATTGGGAGTTATAGCCAATTGGTGAATAGTAGGTCATTATACTATAGCCAGTGAAAAAGAATATAAATGCAAACCAGAACTATTGAGGTTGTAATAATTGATTATGGTCAGTAGCAAGGCTAGCAGGGCACAATGATGAGGGATACAAACCAACTATAGGAGGTTCATGCTGGCTAATGATATTGCTGAATGACTGTTGTTGGATTAGTATATACCATCTGGTTAGAACACCCCTGGTAGCTCCTTAGCTCCCCCTTTTAAGGGATATAGGGACACCCGCTGGCTCCAAATCGCTCCCTCCTAACCACCAGCCAGTATAGAGTGGTTCACGATTGGTTCAAGATGGTAGTCTGATAGGGGTTCATAGTTGGCTTAATGATGGCTACTACTGGTTGATGATTAATGACAATGGCTCATGGCTGATCATGATTGATGATGTTTGATCACGAATGAAAAGGACCCTTGATCATGATAGATAATGAGACTGATCATGACTATTGATGATGCTTGACTAGGCTTCTTGCTGGTTATAGAGGTCCCCAAGCCATTGGGGATCGAGACATGGATCTCAATTAGTCGAGCGCCTTGACACAGTGAATTCTTGGGGCCCTCTATGGGGGCTTCGCCAGGCTGGCAAAACATCCGTGGTCAATGATTCCCCCCGGGTCCCCCTGGAATCCAACAATTAATGGTTGATCAATGCTTGATTCATGATGGGTTGAAGGGTTGGTTAATGGTTGGTTGATGGTTGTGGGGAAAAGTGTTGATTGATGCTGATTGTTTTTTAGATGTTCACCAACAAAAAAACCCACATCGGAGCTCTGATGATCTTTCATGCTGGAAGCTTGCTATTCTAAATGTCCTCTGTATTCAAAAAATTCAACTAATTGACGATTCATATCTTTTCATAATATATAATTTCATATAGCCAACTCGTAGTTATATAGCCAACTCGTAGTTATATACAGCCCATAACTGCTAATATAGCCAACTGATCTTTGGACAACACCCAATATCCTGAGCGGTGCCTGAACTGGAACTCCGGCAAGGTACCGAAGGCTACCTTCGAAAACGAGGGCAGGCGTTGAAACAGCTGATAGGATGTTCACATGGCTGTGGCTCAAGGAACCGGTAGTATGCATACTAGAGACAAGATTGTATAGATAAATCGTGATCATAGAGTTATGATTATTATTAGCTTCAATTATATGAAAAAAATCATTGATATCAATGATAGAAGCATCATATGGGAATAGGCTGCTGATGACCCATTGGTACGCTGCGCCGTGGTTGCTCCCCATCCATATTTCCCTGTTGCTGACCATTGCCAGCATGATCAACCAACGGGCGAAGGAAGGGTCACTGCTTCACCGTTCCATTAATGGTCCCATCTTAACTCCAGAAAACTCTTGAATGACCCTGCATCTACAGTGGAAGCACATCGTATGCATCATATATATATATATGTTTGTATATATTATATATAGAGTACTCTTTCAGATTCTTTCAGTATCATTCATTGAATTCACACTGACAAACTACAAGGATCAAGCACTATAATCATACCCAATCCATTCTCTTGACAGCTTCAGAAGCTGGTCATGATGATAAGCTGCAGCTGATGATAACTCGCGGCGCCTGCAGGAAACTGGGCAAACCACGCGCGAATCCGATAGGACCTGGGCGGAGGCTAAGCATCTGCGATGACCCGAATGTTAATGATCTACCAGTATCATGATGAAATCTGATGAAAATGAAAAGATGCTTAGCATGATCATTAACTTGAAAGCTAACCATCTTTATAAACTTAAGATGAAAATGAAAAGATCTGTCATGATAGCAGATGGATAATGAACTTTTATCTATCTTTTCATGATGTTAATGATCTATCTGCTATCATGGGAATTCATGGAATGTGTGAATCATCTGCGATCACTATCTTTTTCTAAATGGACCCAATTGTTTGCTTTTCTATTGGGGCTGCAAAATCGTTGTAGACCATGGGCGGTGGATGATGGTGCATGTTGACGACAGGTAGCCCCTGCATGTGGAGTCACCAGGGCAAACGATCACGCTTTGAACTTGTGAGCAGTCTGAGTTTCCAGCGGGGCGGGCTCGATCAACAAGCCACCAAGACCGTGCAAAGTGTCGTTCAAATTGCAGATTTCCAAGTTCCGTCCGCGGTACGCCTCGGGGGGAAAGCATGACCACAGCTGTGGCGTTGGGAAATACATGTGGAAGAATAATGTTTCGCTGTCATAATTTGCAGTCTCTTATAGTTTCTTGGTTCCACCTGTGCACGTGGTGGGATTGTTCTTGGTGGATTCTTGTTGTCAAACTCGGAGGACATGGAAAGAAAGAAAAACCAAAACCTGATCAAAATTGTGTGGTCAAGTAATCACACAATTCTTAGCCAGCTTGACTGCGGCTGGTAATCCTTCCGAGCTTAGACGAACCCAGGTGACAAAGCAGCCCTTGCTTGGGCTACCGGTTTTGGGACATGGACGTTCCGAATGAAGTCCCGGAAATGGCGAGCTGGGTCAATATTAACCAACAATAGTTGGGGATATGAACCAACAATACTATAGGGAAAACAATGGTTGATGATGGGGGAAGCAGGGGGTTTTGACCCACAGCCAAATGTTTGCACAAGATTGCACAAGTTAGCAGCTGATGCCACAATTTCCAGAAGAACCAAAACAATCCAGGACACAAAAAGGTGCTATGCCGATATTCTCACTTGTGGTGCACTGTTCTGTCGTCCAACCAAGGGGGTGTGATATGCACTTGCAAACTCGGTACTCACTATCAGCACTTGTCGCCAATTTACCTGCCTGGGACAACAAAGACTTGAAAACCACCGCTCCCATTCTTGAGCCACCACCATTACCCCATCAAAGTGGCGATTCATTACGCGAATTTCTGAATTCTGAGTTGAGTCTACCATCATCAGACCTTCTTTGCTGTAGATCATAGGCGACAGCGGGCTTGAAGCGGAGAATTCCAACTTGATTCCAGGATCAACCATTATAGTTGAACAAACATCAACTATCATGGCTGCACATCATCTAATCATCAACCATTCATCACCATGTTTCAAGCAGCGCCATGGGTTTTTCTCGCGACATCCGCACGACCATCACCCTCCACCAGTGGAAGCCCTGGCGAAACGCCCCAGAAATCTCTGGAACCAAGGCACTGGTGGCTGTGGGAAGGGCCAAACCTTCAAACACATAGAGCCCACCGTCACCTGGCCCCCGTGAGAACGGGGCTGTCCCAGCTAGTTCTCCATCGAAGGAGTCGTTTCCGTCTCCAGTGGAGTTCTACTGGTCTGAGAGAAGGTCTTTTTGCTGGGCCATTGATGTGGAACTGTTGATTTGGACTACTTTGGGCAACTTTATGGATCAAGAATTGTTTGATCCATCCAAATCGGTTTCTCTTGTGGTATAAAAAAAAATTACCTTCGGTGCACGGTGGCAAAGAATTGCATACTTCAACAGATTTGGATGGAAAACTGGGGAATCGCTGAGCAAATCTGGTACATAAAGGGCCCATTCTTAGCTGCAGAACTTGCTTCTCCGGTCGGTTCGCCTCTTCATAGCGGTCGACCCAGCCATGAACCCCGAGTGACCACCCCTTGTAACAGCTGCCGCGGAGAAACTGCCAGCCAAATGATGGCGAATATCCAATCTATCCCATGTGATTGTTGGACATTTTTCCTACCATTGTCAAGTTGGGGGCCCGAAATTGTTCTGGATCACTATTGTTGGCTGCAGTCCTGTGATGGATGGTAGTCGTATCCCTATTCTCGTTGGTTATATTCTCTGGCAAATTATCTAACCCGGTCGCGTCCAAAAATCTATCATTTGAAAAGCTGACTTACCTATCAAACGGGACATATTTAACTTCCAGGTCGGGGACTTCCAGAGTGTATCCCCATCCTCGTTGACAATCCCTGCTTTTGTTGCCCCCTGATCTGCTTGCACCTGGTGAATCCACTAATGCTTTACCTATCTTGAATAGCCATAGCTTCCAGCCAGCTATGTCTACCGGTCTCCATGACTCTTCGTTCCCTTCCCACTATTGAAACAATGGCTGGTGGTTCGGGAGCGATGAGCTGCGCCGGTGCCCTTTACTACGGGGGAGCCAGGCTAGGAGCATCAGGATTGCCCACCTACCATCTAGGGAGCCCACCATGCGCGGCCTGCTTGGCGCTGAGCTGGTGGTCGGAATGGATGGACACAAACGACAGCACTTGGCCTGCCGAGATGCTGATGTGGATGCTGAGACGACCAAATTTCACTGGGAGATGCATTGGCCAAGTATCGCCAAGTATACAGCTGTGATCAACTCATCAAGTGGTTCATAGATACGCGACCAGAATAATTGAAACTAGCCATCATCAGCTAGGTTTTTGTGCAGTCAGCTAGCTACATTGTCTGTCAACAAAGCCCCAGATGAAACCATCCAGCAATGATGAACCCGGCTGTACAGGTTTGGTAGTTAGCAACCTTGGAAACGTGGGAGCACCCACCTGTTGACCCTAAGGTCATACCTTCTCATAATCTCAAATACAGTACAAGTCGCTGAAACGGTGCATTCTGAGATTGGTATTCCGTCCACGAGATCATAGGAATTCACCTGTATTGATCCCTTGCAAACAATGTGGACAAAACCGTTGCCTCTATCACACTGCCAACCCATCAACCTATGCCAACCAACCATTGCATTTTGCCCTGTCCCAGACTTTAAACAACTCTGCCCCATAGAAAACCTCGCTGGAACAATGTCTAGTTGAAGAATATGTTGAAGCTGCTCATATCATATCTCCCCGCCTGGGCTTACATATTATCCTGTCTGCAACAACAAGTCAAACATGATATCCTTCCACGAGTTTGCTGGGAACCATATAGATTTGCTCTAAACCGATTGCGGCTATTGGATGCAGCTTATCTTCAAGGGTCCCTTGAGCGAAAGTAGGGTCTTTTCTCGGAAGGGTGGCTACAAGGGTTATGCATCTACATGTATCTACGTACAAAGTGGTATAGAGATCAAAATGGATGATGAGAATAACTCCTATTCTTGATTGTCTCAGGGCAACCATAACGGACCATAACTATGGTCCAACGCTTGATCCTGGACAGGAGTGGTTCAACTCCCCCAATTTCTCTTAAAAATCCTCGACTACCTGACAACAAAATCACAACAAACCCCATTTTTTCAACAAAAACCGAGACACAAAACAACCAACCTCAGAAATCCGAAGACCCAGCCATACACCCTATACCTTAGCATCCTTAAGCCCTAAGCTTATCTTCATCCTCCCTTGGCTCCCCTTACGGGTCGGCGGCATCCCCTTCGCGGCTCGGTCCTGCCGAGAGCTCCTCCGTGCGCAAGTCCGCGGAGCCCAGGTCGATGGCTCGCACCGGCAGATCTGCGGAGCCCATGTGGTGCTGGGTGGGTCACGCGTTGTGGTGGTGAAATTCCTGGGTGAAATTAACAAGGATTCGTGGTGGTTCTTAACCTCGGCTAAGTGGTTGAAGCTGGTTAGTGGCTAACCCAGGTATTAGTGGTTGGTTAGTGGTTGAATAATGTTTAATGATGGTTGGTTAGTGGTCAAAGTTTGTTGCATTGATGGTTGAAGTTGGTTAGTGGTGGATTTACATGGCTTGTGGTTCATAATAGGATGATGATGGTTAATGATTGTTGGTGGTGGTTAACAATATGGATTTATATGGCTTATAAAGGTTCATAGTAGGTGAGAAATGATGGTTAATAACAGGGATTAGTGTGGTTAGTGGTGGTGGATGATGGTTTGTGGTGGATAGTGAGTGGTGGTGAATAATAGGATTCTGATGGTGGTCAATTATGGTTAGTGACTAGAGACAAAGACTATTATGGTTATTGATGGTGAATAGGAGGGATTATGACGGTAAAACTTCTTAAGGATGGTGAATCAGGGGGATTATTGATGGTGAATTGTGGGGATTATTGTGGTCGCTAGGGATTTCTATGGGTTGTAATGGTTAATGATGATGGCTAAGCATGGTTGATTAGCTGGTTAATGATTATGACATGATCACCAGGCGCAGACATGGCTGACCAAAAGGTGGATCCAAACAATGTTGTTGTTGATTTTCTGGCCGGCTCCATCCATGGGTATCCCACTCGCACCATCACAACGTGGTTGCACATCTTCATAGGCAACCCTCTGCTTTCTAAGGGGTCAAACTGCATAAATGACAAGGGATTGCTTTTACCATCGGTGGGTGTTCAGCAAGCATTGAGCAAACTGATCTTCAGCATCCTCCAGCCATATGCTGCATCGAAATGCCAGTGTTGATAATGTCCAGTGCCAACGTCCGTCAGTGGTTTCTTGTCTGGAAACTAACTGTTTTTGTTTTTTAAAGCAGCCATGTCCAGCACCACAGTGGTAGCAAACGCAAATGTATCCTGACATATGCTGATAGGTTCAAAAAGCAATGATTTCAGCATATTGCTTTTGCATTTGAGGCTTTGTAGCAATGATTCCAATAACATAAAAGGCGTTGTGCATCAATGGCAGAGAAACCACCAGAGACTTAGAGGTACAAACCCAAGTGGTATGGGTTTCTATGGGTTTCTTAACAGCTGGGGGTATCCCCAAATCATCCAATATTAGTTGTTCACAGTAACAATAAACATAAACCAACCATTTTGAGTGGTTCCCTATTTAAAAAAAACACCCAAACAGGTGACACCTTCAGTTGATCAATACCCCTAGAATCTAAAGGATGGACATACTCCTCCAATCACAGCCCGAATGGATCTTGACGCCGCTCCCCGCCCCCGGATGAGCGAGGGCCTTTGACTGCAAGGGGATCATAATGCAGCAAGACCTTTGGTGCAGCCACTCCAGAGACACTTCGGGTCGAGCTCCGGTCAAGGGTATTCATCCAATGGTTTCAATGTGTTTCGATGAGACTCCCACATCATTGTTGGATTTCGTTCTCACTGGATGATAATCATCTCTGATCTATCCAAGATTCCAGGAAGAAAGGATTAACAATTTGGTGAACTGCAGGCAAAACCTAAATACGGACGCATGGATGGGATACGCGCCCTGGTCATTATCAAAGCATGCGCTCCCACAGTGCATGGAAACACAAAATGGCCAGACGGTCATATCCCTATTTGATCCCTGTTTCTTACTTATGTGATCAAAGCCCATGGTGGAAAAGCCAAAATCATAAACCACCCAAGTTTACTACAAAACACCACTCCAAGAGTGTTGCTTTGTTGCTAGATCTCCGAATGCATCTCCCGCGTTAACGGAATCCCCAGACACGTCCTCTACCGCGTTGTTCCTGCGGGATCAACGCTATGATGCGCCCAATCCATGGAGGTCACCCTGGCGTTGATCCCATCCAAGGTGCCATGTTGTGATGCGGATGCATAAACAAACACGTGGCATTCACCGTCACGGTTTGGCCGAAGGTCAACTCCACTTCCACCAAAGGCTGTGGCACCTGACATGCGACAACTGAGCTGGACCTGGAGATATTGAAAGATATGTGTACATATAGATATGTATATATATATATACATGTATATGTATATATACATGTATTTTACGGTATACATATAGATTAAAATGATCAAGATATGTTAAATATATATATATTTAAACGCAATACAATCTCATATAATGATGCTATAGTCAGACTATAACATGATATAACATAACATGTGTATCCTCCATGACTTCAACACTCATGGTTTCCAGTAAGATCCAGCGGCAGCATCGAAGCCCAGGCACCGTGTAGCGATCCGTCAACACCAAGCCCCCGACGGCGTCAATCACGAGACCGACCCCGAAGCGTCGGATGACGGTGGACTTGTTTTCCTCGGGGCCATGGCATGGCTGGCCCCCCAAAAGCCATGAAGGACTCAGGACTTAGGATGGAGGTGACTGTTGAGATGGCTTCATGTCACCCGACTCATTTTTGTTATCATGACTACTAATTACCCTTGATCTTTGCCAATCTGAAGCATCCACATGTCGTGTTCAGAAACCTACAGCTGTAGGTTAACGGTAGATACCCGCGCTGCACTGCAGGTTGGTGTAGAGACAATTGCAGCACAGATCACGATCAACTCTGATTTGGCCTCGTGATCATCGTTTCAGTACCAACCAGTATCAAACACTATCAACCATTGACTAATCATTGAGCATCAGCTAGGCAGGTGCCTGGTTAATTCTGAATCAGGAGGTAGAACCCTACCTCCCACAGCCAACAAATGGCTTTTGAATACGTCACTGCTATTTTCGTGGATAGCTAGGTGGATACCTAGTTTGACTAGGTTGATAACATCCTCTTAGAGTCCAAGCATGTCTAAGCTGCAACACTGAATACAAATATCTTTCAGACAGCCCTATCATGCTGATGTTTGCCTCCCAATCAATAAAGGGAATCGCATGACAAGAGAACCAGTGAGCAACATCAGGTCTCAGCAAAAATTAGTTTGAGATGTTGGAGATGTTGTAACCCAACAACCATGATCCACCATCAAAGGGAGCCGAAGGCATCATCCACAGCATACAGCTTGGGCTGCTGGGTTCCCCGTGCCCCGAAAAACCAGGGCTGCCAGGCGTGACATGATCTGGGAAACTATGCTGCGAGGAAAGCGACCCGGTTTGCGAGAGAAAAATCATAACCCAAAGATATAAGATCTCCTTCCACATCCAGTCAGTTTGCAGGGTAATTCTTCGCTTATCAATCAATGGTTGCTTGTCCATACCACATATGATCATGATTTATAGGAATGGCACCAGGTATAGTAGTGCAAAGTTGAGTGAGGGACACGCTTTCACATCATTTCATGCATCGCAAATCGCTGCCAATTCCAGGTGTCCTCTTTGCTCTGCAAAAATGTCACAAATCACATCATCATCTTTTTTTTCCAGGTGTCTTCTTTGCTCTGCAAAAAGTCCGTGGCGTACTCATGCGAGACTTGTGTCACGATGGTACACAGCATCGGTTGGACCATGGAGATCGCGGCCTGAGCTTCGTGATGCTTCGTGCGAAGCCGCAGTGGCGGGGCGTTGAGATAACTGACATGCACAAGAAATGGCTATGGGTCAATAGTAACCAATCAATAATGGTAGTTATTACCCAACCAACTATAGGGAAAACAATGGCTAATGATGGGGGAACCAGGGGTACAGGGTTTTGACCGACAGCTCGGGGTTGTTGAAAAGACCAGGGTAGGTGAACAATATAGCGGTTGAAACAAAGAAATAGCTGTTGTTGAACAATAGCTGTTGAACAATACAGCTTGAGGTTGTTGAAAAGACCACCCTAAGAACAATGTGTCGCTCATCCAAAATAGCTGTCCCTTGCTGATATCACAAGAACTTCTACTAAGAAACCAGTTGGGAAAAAAGAGCATCGCTGTCACCCAGCGTCGAGTTTTTCTGATATCCTTTTGGCTACTTGGTCTCAGCTTTGTGAACAACCGCTATCCGAGTTCATCATGGTTGAAAAATGTTGAAATTTTATGGCTCTTGATTACTCTCTACGAATCAATGGCATTCAAACATTTGCTATGGAAAGTATGCAACCTAGGAAAATATGGAAAATTATAGGTTATGGAAAAGAACCAACCTGGTTGTGATCAGTATGGAAAATCCGTATTCATAAACCGCAACCTCAGAAGTTGATCACCAGTGTGGCATGGTCGAAGATGCCAAGTCACGTCCGAATTTTCGGGATAACCGAAGGAATCCTCTTCCCCTGAGCGCTGCCGTGGTTTGTCGGTGGCAGGGGATCTCACGTTGGAAGCTGCCTCTGCATGGATAGCCGAAAAATCATGATGGTTTAAAGGGAAGCCAAGGGAAACCAAGACAAACCAAGACGAACCAAGGGAAACCAAAGGAAACCAAGGGAAACCAAGGGAAACCAAGGGAAACCAAGGGAAACCAAGGGAAACCAAGGACCAAGGCAAACCAAGGCAAGGCAAGCCAGGGGAAACCAAGAAAAACCAAGGGAAACCAAGGCAAGCCAAGGGAAACCAAGGGAAATGAAGGGAAAACTTGGTTTCACCGGCCAATTGGATGCATTGGGTGATCGCAGCCAGGGGCTCACCGCGTCAACATCTTCATCATTTGCTTTCACTCAGCATCAACAACTGGGTGTTGCTTGATGAGTGATGGGTGGCTACTAACCCTCATAATCCATTATTATTAGCCACCATTAACCATAGTTGTTGTAATTACAAGGTTCATTGACATTGAGAAACCCATCTACAACCATCAACCATTGAGAAACCGTTGAGAAACCTTAGTATCAGAACCCCATATTAGTAACCACCATAGGTTGTTATAATCCCCATATCATTAACCACCATCAACGATTGAGAAATCCATCTACTATTTGCACGTGCCAAGGGACTCAGGGCGGCGGGCACTGTGTCTGAATCCTGTTCAGCCTCAGAAACGACGGGCGTTTAATTTCAGCGGCGATGCATTTTTGACCACGGGTGGCTGACTGAGTTTTATACCAACGTAAGTAACTTATAACAAGGATATATGGGTGTTTCTGAAAATAAGGGACCCCGAAGTTATGGTTGGTTTATTATATCAATGCTTCATAACTGGATGATAACTACAGTGTCCGGACGGTGTCCCTTATTTTGAGAAACTGCCATATGGTTGTAATCATAATGAGAAGCACCAGCTGGATGACCCTCAGAAGTTTATGAAAATCCCATGACGCAGCTGGTGATCTCCAGGTCAACGATGTGGCACAAAGGATGGTGTAGCCATTGTGGTCACCAAGAGGGATGCAGACTCGCTAATGATGTGCGAAGAGTCAAGATACCTGCTGGGATCGCAGTTCACCATCACCAATCACTATAAGCATTATTTTTATATAAGCATCATTAGCTATTAGTACTAACTTAAAAGAACCATCTTCACAACCACTCACCCTGAATTGATCCTTAGCATCGAATATATAACCTGTTGTAGCCTTTCATGAACTCTTGGATAACTATCAATCACAATCAGAACTAATTGTCATTGAAAATGACTGACCATCAAGTGACGTTCCTTACACCTCAATTAACCATCAGCTAATAAAATCATGCCTATAACCATCAACTATCCTCGATTACAACCAGGGTTCATATACCCCTCCTGTATAGAATCATTCCCAACCGGCTCTGGGTCAAAACCCCGTACCCCTGGTTCCCCACCATTTACCATTGATTCCCCTATTATTGTTGGTGGAAATCCCCCATTAGTTGGTTGATTTATATTGATACTACCACAATTGGCACAGCACTGATCCCACCTAATCACCACCAAACCATCAATGAATCAACCAACCATGTTGTTAACCGCCAATCAACCATCAACCATCATCAACCATCACTTAGCCATAAACTATTAACCAACTATTATCCAACCATAGTCATCATTGATCATTGATCACGACCGACCAGTGTCAACCATCATTAATCATTATTAACCCTCGATTTACCCCCACAAAACCCATATAAATCCAAATCCCTATCATTAACCATCATTGTAAACCACAACTTAACCATGAACAATTACCTAACCACCATCAACCACCATGAACCAAACCAGCAGCCAGTGAATCAACCATCACACTGATTGTTGATCAACCATCACAACCATCATAACCATTATTTACCATCATTGTTAACGTTCATCATTAACCATCATCACTCACCCTCATCAGTGACCATCATTATGAACCATAATCACTCACCCTCATCAGTAACCATAACTTCACCATGAACTATTAACGAGCTATTGTCCAACCATCATGACCATCATTAACTACGATGTATGATCCACTATGAATCCCATCCCCTTCACCGCCACCGCTTCGCCGCGACACAGAGGCTCGACTCCTCCCAGCATCGGAGACGGGGCTGCACTCTGCAGGCTCAGGTGCACTGGCCGCCCTAGACGAGGCATGGAGGGATTTATGATGGGTTAATGATGGGTTTAAAAATGTTGAACAATGGTTGATAGTGGTTGAGGATGGTTGATAATGATTGATAATGGTTTGAATGATTGGTTAATGATTGGTTAATGATGGGTTACTGATGTTGAACAATGGTTGATAGTGGTGGCGCACTTGCTGAAGTGAAACTGGCATCATAGAGAAATGTGATTTGGAATAATAGTATCTAATTGAATGTATGGTTTCTCTATGTGGTTGAGAATGGTTGATAATGGTTTGAGTGATTGGTTCGATTGGTTCATGATGGGTTCAAGATGGGTGAGAATGGTGAACATAACCATGGTTAAGTGATCTTTTATAATGATACATGGTGAATGATGGTGGTTAAGAGTGGTTGAGAATGGCGGATAATGGTATATAATGGTTAAATGATGGATGATGATTCGTCAATGATTGGCTAATAATGGGTTCATGATGGGTTGATGTTGAAATGATGTTCACTTGATGTGATGAGTTAATCGTGATTGATGGGTTGATGATGGTTCATGATGGTTCATGACAGTTCATGATGGTTTCTGCAGGCATATAAAGGAGATTGGTCATGATTGATGTTTCAGTGGTAGATTGAGGGTTGATGAGGCTTAATTGATGGTTGATGATAGTTGCTGATTGCCTTGATGAACACAAATTGGATACAAAGCAAAACAAATGGGAGACAACTGGGAGTCAAATGCCAAAGTCCAAGGTTCCTCGAACCCTGCTGGAACCCTGCGGTGCGAATGGCCGCCAATAAGGGGAGCAGTCGCAAGGGCTGGGTTTCTAGAGATTGAAACCAAACAGCTTCTGCTGTCGCAAACAACTATTTATAGTATGATATAGTCACTATTTCCTCGTATCTGTCAGTCTGGCGACACTTTTATGTGTTATGTTATGTGCTTCAACATGGCAACTTCAAGTATTATGAGATCCACGTTCATCAGCCAAATTCAAACAAAAAAGCCAGCCTGTTTGGTGGTTTCAACCCCTACGCAACCCCTACGCAAAAAATCACTTAACCAACCAATCATCCCAAATTAGAAAATGTCAATCAAACCACCAACTAGTAGTTGTTGAACTGTTGGTGGTTATGGAGATGATAAACCAGCGTAAGCGCCTATAAAGCAATGCTTACAAGGACCAAACACTCTTGGAACTGTAGATCTGCAACTGGAAGGTATCCCAAGCGGCATATGGATCGCTTATACTCTGATAAACCACCATGAGCCATTTTCACTCACTGTTGGCCACCATTAAAAGCAATCAGTAATTGACTCTTATTCAGCAGTAATAACCATCATTAAGCTTAACCAGTAAAGAAATCATTGAGCTTGCCATTAACCATCATTAACCAGCATCAACCATTCTTAGCCACTATTACCCCACCGATTCATCACTCTTCATTCTTGTCAATCCCCGCAACTACGGGGAACGACCGGGTTTGCGCATGGACCCGGTTTCACCACGTGTTGCGACAGCGACTCAGCCAGCGACTTGGATGTCTCTTTGGTGCTGCTATCATCCACCCAAGACCTCTCACAGTGCAAAAAAAACTCGGGAAAACGGTAGGGCTTTGAAGCTGAGAACACGGGCACGTTCAATGGGTGAATGATGGTTCAATGGTGGTTATATGGTGGTTACGTGATTAATTGATGGTTAATTCATGGCTAGTGGATGGTTGATGATGGTGAGTTGGTGGTGGATTAGTAGGTTGACGATGTTGAATGGTGGTTTTATTGATGGTGATGGTTCATATTGGCTAACAATGATGGCCAGTTCAGCAACAAGTGCTTATTGCTTTTGATGACTAATGACACTGGCCGCAGGATAACGCTGGTCAAGAATGATATGATGGATAGTTGATGGCTAGCAATCAACGGTACATGCCTACCAGGTACCCAATATAACAGTGGGTCAAAACCCTTAGTCCCCCTGGTTCCCCTATCATTAACCAGGCTGTTTTCCATATTTTCCCCATGAAATTGGCTAGTTGATTTTGACCCAGCTCGCCATAGGCATGGTTGATCGCTCAGCATGAGCCCTGCTTCAGGGGCAGTTGTTAGTCCCTACTATTAGTCCCCGTATCTATGTCATATGCCTACATTTAGAAGTTCAGTGCTACCTGTTGGTATATGACATAGATACGGGGACTAATAGTCGATAGGTGTCTTAACTTCTATGATCATAGTATCCTGAATATATGTCTAACGATAGTCGATAATTAGTTACCCTCTGGGTGAAACCTTTCATAGTGATGAAGCCGCCAAAAGACAAGCCCACCACTCTTTCAAAAACAAGCCCACCACTTTAGTTACCCTCTGGGAAGCTAACACGGCAATGGAAAATCGACATTTTTCTCGGAAAACCCTATGAAATCAGCTATCAATAGTAGATTTTCCAGCCAGTGTTAGTTTACCAGAGGGTAACCACGATAAACCATTCTATACCGACCAGTTGCCAGTCTGGCTGCCGGGATCTTCTTCTTTGGATGGCTGGTGACCCACCGCGTAACGTGGTGGTTTCTGGCAATAGGGGACACTCCAAAGCATCATGTTACCATGTTAATGGACCATTTATACTAAGAAACCAACCATTTCTGGGGGTCCCCTATTTTGAGACATCACCAAAATGGGCATCAACGTGGGATCAGCCTGCGACCTGCCACCTTCCCCTGGACCTCTCCCCAGCTTCATTGTTGCTTATCCCCTATTCTTAACCATTGCAGTCCCCATAGAGTTACACATTAAACAGTGGCTAATAGTAATCTAAAATAGCTAAGATAGTAATAGCCACTACATTGATCACTTTGCTATTCGTATCTTAGCTCAGAATAGTACTATCATATCACTTGAGATGATGGATGACTTATGATGAACAGGGAACACCCTTTGTCCCGCTGGTTCCCCCATCATTAACCAGGCTGTTTTCCCCATGAAATTGCTGGTGGACTTATCCCTGTGAAATTGGTGGGTTGATATTGTCCAATAGCCATGCATAGTTGGTATATCCCTACTATTGTTGGTTATTGTCCCCTATCACTAACCATTAACCAGCTGGTTGGTTGGTTAACTGCTGGATATTGTTGCTTATTATTGCTTAACAACAATGGTTAGCTTATTATCCCCTAGCTAACCATTTTTGTTGGTATATCCCTACTATTGTTGGCTATTGTCCCCTATTATCAATCATTAACCAGCTAGTTAACCATTGGTTGGTTGATGGGTGCGGACTATATCCCCTATAGTTATTGGTTATCATCCCTTATTATTGACCACTCACCAGCTATTAGTTGGTTGGTCAACTGCTGGACCCAGCTCGCCATCTCTCAATGGCTCTCGCTTGTTCCCGGCACCTTCTCTGCCAGGTGTTGGGCCGCTTGGGACCAAAGTCCCAGACCCGCGCGGGCCACAGCGTCCGCTCCATGCCTCAGCTGCGCTTCCGGAGGCGGTAAGCAGGCGAGGGTTGGGGGGGGGTCATGGGGATGAATGGATGGGTAATGAAGGTTAATAATCATAGATATATGAGCGGTGGATTTTATTTATTGTTCGTTGTAAGTACAAAGATTTTCGGGAAGTCCCTGACTCGTTTTCCAGTCCCATGCTAGTTTTTACAAATAGACTCGTTTTCCAACGGCGCAGCTGTTTTGACTTGATGTCGCTTCATGGTAGTAGTAGTAGTAGTACTACTAGTAGTACTAGTAGTACTAGTAGTAGTAGTAGTAGTAGTAGTAGTAGTAGTAGTAGTGGTAGTAATAGTAGTAGTAGTAATAGTAGTAATAATAATAATAATAGTAGTAGTAGTAATAGTAGTAGTAGTAATAATAGTAGTAATAGTAATAATAGTAATAATAATAATAGTAGTAGTAATAGTAATAGTAGTAATAGTAGTAGTAGTAGTAGTAGTAGTAGTAATAATAGTAGTAGTAGTAGTAATAGTAGTAGTAGTAGTAGTAGTAATAGTAGTAGTAGTAGTAGTAGTAGCAGTAGTAGTAGTAGTAGTAGTAGTTGTAGTTGTAGTTGTAGTTGTAGTAGTACTAATAGTAGTAATAGTAATAGTAGGAATAATAGTAGTAGTAGTGGTAGGAGGAGGAGTAATAGTAGTAATAATAGTAGTAGTAGTAGCAGTAATAGCAGTAATAGTAAGAATAATAAAAGCCTTTGCATAGGGAAGGAGATTTCAATGTGCAAAAACCGGAGCTGGATGAACTTGCGGTCACTTTGGGACACTTTCAGACTCGTTTTGAACTCGTTTTGAAACTCGTTCTGGGGCATGCAACTTTTGGGAAACAAGGCACACCTGCCGCGATGCATTTTTCGCAACAAAGCCTCTTATTTAGCTTGCGTTTAGCTAGTACCTTGTAGTACCTTGCAGTACCTTGCAGTACCTTGTAGTACCTTGTAGTACCTTG